>WNWK01056645.1:0-10951 GCA_009830355.1 Cherax destructor
GTCAAAAATGTTGACCAAGCTTCCTGAGCTCTTGTTGCAGTTGTTGTTATCGGTGTATTAGTTCAGCGATTATGGGAACATGGAGAGGAACATCAGTCACTCACCTCCTGCTGGCTAATATTTCTTTAATCTTGTTGTATATCAGTGGTATGCGATACCGAGATGATGAACTAGACACGTCTGCAACATCTGGCTATCTTTACAGTGTAGACGTTTCGCCATCCTGTGACTTTATCAATACAATAAAAGGACATAAGCTGACGACTGTTGAAATATATGCAAAATATAGTAGAAGAGGAGGTAATCAATCCCTCAGCGAGGAGCCGGTGATGAACACCGCAGTCTTGAAGAACCTGAAGAACATATATAAGTTGCTAGTGACAAGTTTTTATAATTAATTATAGTGTCCACAATACGAGTAGCCTACCATGAGTCAGTTGTGAGACCAGAAATATTCCGTGTGATGATCGGATACTCCAGTCACTCCATCCCCTTGATTATGAAGGAACTTATTCCCCAGCTATTCCTACTTCCCCTTCTTCCTCTCTCCTTCGATAGCTATGTGATCCTGGGGTTACTGTGACCTTTATCCGCTGTTTAAATCTTCCAGTGAGATTTATTTCTCACCAGATCTCAGATCTTTGAATTTATAAAAGTCATAGTGACTGACATTTTCACATGTTTAGAGCACTTAAATAACCTTCCTTATTGACAGTATTTACAACAGAGCCCCAAGCAGCGCAGAGCTGCTGGTATCTGTACCCGGCTGAGTTTGAGTTGCCCGGTCAGTCTCGAGTTCGATGCTATGTAAAGAACACTGTATATGTGTCTCCTGCATGGGAGCGCACTGTATATGTGTCTCCTGCATGGGAGCGCTCGGGGCCATGCTAATATGTCCCCCGACCTCTAATTTGATGTGTATTCCAACATCTATTCAAGGACGGGAAAAAAGAGTCTATCGAGACTCATTTAAGTGATTTGGTGGAATCTAAGCTGGAGCCTATACTCAGATGAGTGAGCTGGAGCCTATACTCAGATGAGTGAGCTGGACCTATACTCAGATGAGTGAGCTGGAACCTGGTGAGTGTTACTAGAGTGCATGTTAAGTTGAATGAGTGTCATCTGCAATGATGTGATGACATTCAGATACGACAACCACTCATCATTTAGCAGGACAAACTCACCTACCACACACTGAGTCCCCAAGCAGAAGAAAACCTCGGGGCATATCAGTCCATTTCCGCACCTTGTTTATTAAGTAGATTGCAATCCACAATCTTGTGCAAGGGAGGTATAGATTGAATTATTTGAAGTACAGTGGTGTTGCTATATGAGCTTAGTGGGAGTGAGTTCCATAGCTGGTGAAAGTGTCATTTGTCCCACTTCATCTAATCACCTCTGTGTCAATCTACGCTCCATTCAGTGTGCTGGATAACTCTGTTTGGTAATGGACCAGATACCAGGTGTCATCAAGGACATAATATTGGCAAGTGTATAGTGTCCAGTGTACTTGGTTCGACAGACACGTGTGGGGAAAATATTTACCATATCTTTTAAAGTCCGTGGGGAGTCTGGCAGATTCTAGGTGATAGTTTAAGTGCACATACACATTAGAATTCCTCCACAGTAGCAGTGTCCAGTTGAATGGCTTTTTGTTACAGTACAAGTAAATAGACATTCATATACTTTAATTGGCAGGTTATCGGGAATATTAGTCATAACAACAACACCATTGTAATCAACTCCGGTTGGCATGCATGAAAAGTCCCCGGCAGAGACAACATCAGACCACTGTAGGATCCAGGAATTAAGGGAAGAAGTAATGGAAATGCTTAAATCGTACCCAAAGAAATGGAAGGAAATGATATGGGAAGAGGAGAGGGAGAGGTCAGTATTTATTCATGGGCTTCAGAAGTCCGAAGGGAAGACGACAGAGGGTAGAAAAAAGAAATTGAAAATATCATCAAATAAAAACAAGAGGAGGATATGACCAAGCAAACAATTTTTCAGAGAATAGGGAAATATTAGAGGGAAAAAATCATCCAGTGAAATCGGTTTTCAAGACAGAAACGGTAAGAAACAGGATCTTGCAGCAGAACCCATGGCTAAACAACTCAAACAAAATACCAGCAAGTATACCTTGACCGTGTCAGAACACAAAAACAGATAATACCAGCAGGTCTGCCTTGACCGTGTCAGAACACAAAAACAGATAATACCAGCAGGTCTGCCTTGACCGTGACAGAAACAAAAAGAACGAGAGAAACTTAGATTGTGGATATGTGTGACGGCAGTGGTTGCTGGTGGTAGTGGTGGAGGTGGGGAGGAGAGAAGGTGGGAAAAAGAGGAGGGGGAAAGGTGGATAAAGAAGATGATATAATGGGGAATGGAAGAGGAAGAAGAACTGAAGTTAGATGAGAAAGAGGAGGAGAATGTGTTAGTTGTGGACACAGGGAAGAGGGAAGGTAGGGAAAAGAGGAAGGTTGCGAAAAGTGGGGGAAGATAAAGAGAGGAGAGTGAGAGATTGCAATCACAGAGGACTGGAGGACTTACAAACGAAACAATCATTGCTGTTCGGATGACTTCCGGAAGTAGGCAATCAAAGCAGGCGAGAAAACTGCCAGACAAGGTAATCATAATGGACCAGGCGACCCTCCAGTGTGGCAGCAGCTCAGGGTGGAACCGGAGATCAAAAATAATTATAAAATATCGTATGCATACCGCTTCCATAGATTTTTTTTACAAATAACTAACTTTGCCTTATTCCATTCCTCAAAACGTTATCGATTGTCTCTGTGTTTAATAAAAACATTGCTTGTATCTTTTGACCCTAAGGTCAAAAGCTTTTACTGTTTCACCTCCGTATTTCTTCTCATACTCTTTCTTTCTATACAGTTATGAATATTTCTGCGCTAGTTACAGATTTACTCATATGCCTCTGTACTAAATTATTATTAAATATCAAATAGTAGCTACTTTAACAAGATTATTATCAAGTATACTGGACACGTTAGCTACCACGACGTTCGATGCCACAAGGATATATCTGAAAAATTCTCCTTCAACGATGTTGAATTCAGTACAGCGTAAAATCCAAGTCTCATTTTTTTTTATAATATTGTTTGAAGCTCAACCTTTATACAAGATTGTGTAAACGAGCTGAATGCATGACATTCTAAGAGCCTGAGGAACAAGACTATGTAAATTAGTCTCTTAGTCCTTCTGTTATTGCTGGTAAAGAAATACAACAAATCATTCTTGTGAGTTGATTTTCGGTTAACCTCAACGAGAGTCTGAAATCACCTTTGAGTTGTACGACATCGAGAAATGGCAGCTAGTTGTCTTCCTTCACAATGAACTTAATATTCACAAGTTTATGACGATGTTTCGGTCCTTCTTGGACCACTGTAAAGTCAATTGTGACAGACTGAAAAGTCGTCATAAGGTTCATCTACTAAGTGAGAGGTTAGTAATGAATTTGTTCCAACTTGGGTATTGTGATTATTGTTTGCGAAATCAGTAGTAGGTTCCCACGCTGACTGTGTTGAGGATGCCATGCACTATCAAGACTGTTGGTGTTATGACTGAAATATCGTCCACGTACCACATCTAAGTTGGGATTCACACGAAACTCAAGCAATTATAACATATGCATAACTCAGTTAAGTCCACAAATCTTAGAAGTTACAGGCAGCAGTTACGGTCAGCAGTTACATTTGAGAAGCTTGACATATCGTACCCTGACGTTTTAAAAAAATGTCTAATCAAAACTCCTGCCAGCTTGTGCGAAGCTGTGCCAATGATCAATGTGAAGGGTCTGGGAGCAACATTATACAGCAACCACGGAACCGGTTTGTTTACTATCGTGTTATTATTGCTTCCTGAGTCATGAAAGAGAAACATTATGTTTGTGAATCTTAGGTCAATCATAAAGTCGTGCTGATCTGGGGTTGATAGGGAGAATGTTCAAGCAAACACTGATTTCTTGAATATGCTATAAATCTTGCGACGAAAATAATCAGTCTCCTTCCTCAAAACTTTGTGGTGATAAAGTAAGTGTTGGTGTCCCCTAGTTACTTTTATAATTTATTGGTGTAATAATTATCTTTGAGGATGACCACTCCTGCTTACCCTGCTGTAGTGATGACAATGTCTTTATTTGCAACCATGTGGATACCTGGATGTACAGTAGCAGTGATGGATGGCATGGTGACTACCTTCCTGGATGTACAGTAGTAGTGTTGGATGATTACTGTAAAAAGTACTACCTGGATGTACAGTAGCTGTGTTGGATGACTACAGTAAAAAGTACTATCTGGATGTACAGTAGCTGTGTTGGATATGGTGACTACCTTCCTGGATGTACAGCAACTGTGTTGGATAAGGTGACTACCTCCCTGGATAACAGTAGCAGTGATGGATGGCATGGTGACTACCTTCCTGGATGTACAGTAGCAGTCATGGATGGCATGGTGACTACCTTCCTGGATGTACAGTAGCAGTGATGGATGGCATGGTGACTACCTTCCTGGATGTACAGTAGCAGTGATGGATGGCATGGTGACTACCTTCCTGGATGTACAGTAGCAGTGATGGATGGCATGGTGACTACCTTCCTGGATGTACAGTAGCAGTGATGGATGGCATGGTGACTACCTTCCTGGATGACTACCATAATAAGAACTGCGTACAACTTTTTGGGTGGTGGTTTTTAATCAGCTTATTCAGGTGGTACTAAAGTGTTTAGTGAAGCTGAGACCCCGGCTGAGTGCTGCCATCTCTGAGTCACAGGCAACACAGGACCCGGGCTGAGTGCTGCCATCTCTGAGTCACAGACAACACAGGACCCGGGCTGAGTGCTGCCATCTCTGAGTCACAGACAACACAGGACCCGGGCTGAGTGCTGCCATCTCTGAGTCACAGGCAACACAGGACCCGGGCTGAGTGCTGCCATCTCTGAGTCACAGACAACACAGGACCCGGGCTGAGTGCTGCCATCTCTGAGTCACAGACAACACAGGATCCGGGCTGAGTGCTTCCATCTCTGAGTCACAGACAACACAGTACCCAAATTGAGTGCTTCCATCTCTGAGTCACAGACAACACAGGACCCAGGTTGAGTGCTGCCATCTCTGAGTCACAGACAACACAAGATCCCGGCTGAGTGCTTCCATCTCTGAGTCACAGACAACACAGGACTCAGGTTGAGTGCTTCCATCTCTGAGTCACAGACAACACAGGACCCGGGCTGAGTGCTTCCATTTCTGAGTCACATACAACACAGGACCCCGGCTGAGTGCTTCCATCTCTGAGTCACAGACAACACAGGACCCAGGTTGAGTGCTACCATCTCTGAGTCACAGACAACACAGGACCCGGGCTGAGTGCTGCCATCTCTGAGTCACAGACAACACAGGATCCGGGCTGAGTGCTTCCATCTCTGAGTCACAGACAACACAGTACCCAAATTGAGTGCTTCCATCTCTGAGTCACAGACAACACAGGACCCAAGTTGAGTGCTACCATCTCTGAGTCACAGACAACACAGGACCCCGGCTGAGTGCTTCCATCTCTGAGTCACAGACAACACAGGACTCAGGTTGAGTGCTTCCATCTCTGAGTCACAGACAACACAGGACCCGGGCTGAGTGCTTCCATTTCTGAGTCACATACAACACAGGACCCCGGCTGAGTGCTGCCATCTCTGAGTTACAGACAACACATAACCCGGGCTGAGTGCTTCCATCTCTGAGTCACAGAACACAGGACCAGGGCTGAGTGCTGCCATCTCTGAGTCACAGACAACACAGGACCCTGGCTGAGTGCTGCCATCTCTGAGTCACAGACAACACAGGATCCGGGCTGAGTGCTGCCATCTCTGAGTCACAGACAACACAGGACCCAGGTTGAGTGCTTCCTTCTCTGAGTCACAGACAACACAGGACCCGGGGTGAGTGCTTCCATCTCTGAGTCACTGACAACACAGAACCCAGGTTGAATGCTTCCATCTCTGAGTCACAGACAACACAGGACCCGGGCTGAGTGCTTCCATCTCTGAGTCACAGACAACACAGGACCCGGGCTGAGTGATGCCATCTCTGAGTCACAGACAACACAGGACCCGGGCTGAGTGCTTCCATCTCTGAGTCACAGAACACAGGACCCGGGCTGAGTGCTGCCATCTCTGAGTCACAGACAGGACAGGACCCGGGCTGAGTGCTGCCATCTCTGAGTCACAGAACACAGGACCCGGGCTGAGTGCTTCCATCTCTGAGTCACAGACAACACAGGACCCGGGCTGAGTGCTGCCATCTCTGAGTCACAGACAACACAGGACCCGGGCTGAGTGCTGCCATCTCTGAGTCACAGACAGACAGGACCCGGGCTGAGTGCTGCCATCTCTGAGTCACAGAACACAGGGACCCGGCTGAGTGCTTCCATCTCTGAGTCAGCAACACAGGACCGCTGAGTGCTACATCTCGGTCAGACAACACAGGACCGGTGAGTGCTGCCATCTCTGAGTCACAGACAACACAGGAC
The DNA here is from genome assembly GCA_009830355.1 of Cherax destructor. Taxonomy (NCBI): domain Eukaryota; kingdom Metazoa; phylum Arthropoda; class Malacostraca; order Decapoda; family Parastacidae; genus Cherax; species Cherax destructor. The sequence continues at coordinate 6,541 of WNWK01056645.1, forward strand.
CCGGGCTGAGTGCTGCCATCTCTGAGTCACAGAACACAGGACCCGGGCTGAGTGCTGCCATCTCTGAGTCACAGAACACAGGGCCCTGGCTGAGTGCTGCCATCTCTGAGTCACAGAACACAGGGCCCTGGCTGAGTGCTGCCATCTCTGAGTCACAGAACACAGGGCCCTGGCTGAGTGCTGCCATCTCTGAGTCAGACAACACAGGACCCGGGCTGAGTGCTGCCATCTCTGAGTCACAGAACACAGGACCCGGGCTGAGTGCTTCCATCTCTGAGTCACAGACAACACAGGACCCGGGCTGAGTGCTGCCATCTCTGAGTCAGACAACACAGGAAGAAAGATAACTGACAAGGTCAACTCTGTCTATTTCGCAGCATAATCTATGTTGCTGTCATTTCCCACAACTTGTCTATATCAACATTCCAGTTATAATCAATGAGGTCCCTGGGATATTTCCTACGTTTTTACTGAGGGAGTGAATTGTCTTCTCCATGTGTCTTTTAACTTATTTATTTTAGTTTTGATGACAGATTTAATTTTTTTCGTTAGGTATCACTTTTTTTCATGTTAGGTGGAAGTGGTTGTCTGAATTACCTTTGTTTCTGTTTCTTTTCTTCCTCCTCATTCTCGCTTTAATTTCATTCATATCACGAGAAAGTTTCATTCGATCGGCATCAAATTTTCAACACTGGTGTACATAGCTGAGCAAATTCATGAAATATTGGCGTGCCTGCCTTTGACAAAATTGCAAAACACATTCCAAGATGCACTGAATTCAAAAGGTTCTGCTGCTTGACTCTAAACTTTCAAAATAGAACGTTCCTCTTTCGACAGCTCCAATTTTATTTGTAAAATAGTGTCAAATGTTCATTTCCATTAAATTGTCTTAAATAACATTTGGAATCATTTGAATCCGTAGAATAACTTGATAATGCTTCTTCTGATTGCCTTCTTATGTTCATCCCTGGTGTGTTGTCCAGACAACAAGGTTTGTGTTGTCCAGACAGCAAGGTTTATGTTGTCCAGTAAGCAAGGTTTGTGTTTTCCAGACAACCAGGTTTGTGTTGTCCAGACAGCAAGGTTTGTGTTGTCCAGTCAGCAAGGTTTGTGTTTTCCAGACAACCAGGTTTGTGTTGTCCAGACAACAAGGTTTGTGTTGTCCAGTCAGCAAGGTTTGTGTTGTTCAGACATAAAGGTTTGTGTTGTCCAGACAGCAAGGTTTGTGTTGTCCAGACAACAAGGTTTGTGTTGTACAGACAGCAAGGTTTGTGTTGTCCAGACAGCACGGTTTGTGTTGTCCAGACAACAAGGTTTGTGTTGTCCAGACAGCAAGGTTTGTGTTGTCAATACAGCAAGGTTTGTGTTGTCCAGACAGCATGGTTTGTGTTGTCCAGACAACAAGGTTTGTGTTGACCCGACAGCAAGGTTTGTGTTGTCCAGACAACATGGTTTGTGTTGTCTAGACAGGAAGGTTTGTGTTGTCCAGAGAACAAGGTTTGTGTTGTCCACACAGCAAGGTTTGTGTTGTCCAGAGAACAAGGTTTGTGTTGTCCAGAGAACAAGGTTTGTGTTGTCCAGGCAGCAAGGTTTGTGTTGTCCAGACAGCAAGGTTTGTGTTGTCCAGGCAGCAAGGTTTGTGTTGTCCAGACAGCAAGGTTTGTGTTGTCCAGACAGCAAGGTTTGTGTTGTCCAGACAGCAAGGTTAGTGTTGTCCAGACAGCAAGGTTTGTGTTGTCCAGACAACAAGGTTTGTGTTGTCCACACAGCAAGGTTTGTGTTGTCCACACAACAAGGTTTGTGTTGTCCAGACAGCAAGGTTTGTGTTGTCCACACAGCAAGGTTTGTGTTGTCCAGAGAACAAGGTTTGTGTTGTCCAGACAGCAAGGTTTGTGTTGTCCAGACAGCAAGGTTTGTGTTGTCCAGACAGCAAGGTTTGTGTTGTCCAGACAGCAAGGTTTGTGTTGTCCAGACAACAAGGTTCGTGTTGTTGTTCTGCTTCACACCATCATTCAGTAGTTAAGGAACGCCTCCTCTGATCACCTTCAAAATATAAACACTGTCTTCCATAAGAGGAAAGACACTATAAGTTCTGACTGTGTTGATGCTAATTTTATTTTTTATTAAGAAAAATATGGAATAATTGAATTCAGATAAATTACTGGAGAAAGTTTTCTCTGATAGGCTTCAAACTTTCAGTATTGATGGGTTTAAATATAAGAAAACTTGGATTTTGCTCTGAGCTGCAGAAATATTAAATTGCAAATTTTATTAAATACATTTGCTTCCATATAAAGCCTGTTCCTTATAGCCGGCTTCAAACATTAAGCGATGGAGTGTCTTAATTACAACAATTGTTGTAATGAATATATTCTACACAGGTTTCACTTTGCTAATTTATACAAAAAATGCATCAAATTGAACTATCTTATAAACAAAATAAATTTATATATATATATGTCGTGCCGATTAGGTAAAACTGGTCAATTAGCAAGAACTCATCTAAAATTAAGTCCTTTCTAAAATTTTCTCTTATACGTTTAAAGATATATTTTTTTTTCATTCATGTTAATGTAAGAATTTATAATTTTGTACCAAGAGAAACTTTGAAAACCAACCTAACCTTATTACAACAAGAGCAATTTAATTTAGCCTAAACCAAATAAATATATTTTAGATACGTTAACATTAATTTAATAATAAACAAACACAAATTATCATGGACAAGTTTTTCTGTCATTTTTCATCATTCTGGACAGGTGTCCTTGTCATATTCCCTCGATCTGAACTGTTTTCCCTTTCATTTTCAATCGCCATGGACAGGTTTTTCTGTAATTTTCCATCGTTCTGGACGGGTTTTCTTGTCATATTCCCTCGATCTTGATTGGTTTCCCTGTCATTTTCCATCGCTCTGGACTGTTTTCCCTCTCATTTTCCTTCGCCTTGGACGGTTTTAGTGTCATTTTTTCCATCGGCCTGGAGGGTTATGTTCCATGTTAATTGAAGGGTTCCCCTTTATTTTTCCATTGAGCTGTTCGGATCTCCCTGTCATTTTCCAATGCCCTGGATGGGTTTCCCTGTCATCTTCCATTGCCCTGGACGAGTTTCCTTGTCATATTATATCACATTTTCCATCGTCCTGGACGGGTTTACCTGTCATTTTTATCACAATTAAGGGTTTCCCTCTTATTTTAAATCGCCGTAGACGGGTTTCCATCTCATTTTCCATCGCCCTTGACGGGTCTCACTGTCATTTTACATGGTTCTGGACAGGTTTCCCTGTCATATTTCTATGTTCCGGTTGTGTCTCCCTGTCATATTCCATCACCATGGACGGGTTTCTCTGTCATATTCCATCTCCCTGAACTCTTTTCCCTGTCATTTTCCATTGACCTGGACAGTATTCCCTGTCATTTTCCATCGCACTAAACTGGTATCCCTGTCATTTTCCTTCGCCATGACCGATTATTCCTTTCATTTTCCATCGTTCTGGAAGGGTTTTCCCTGTCATATTCCATCGACCTTGACAGGCTTCCTTCATTTTCCCTAATCCTGAACTTTTTCCCCCTGTCATTTTCCATCGCACTGGAAATGTTTTTCTGTCATTTTCAATCGCCCTAGACATGTTTGTCTTTCATTTTCAGTCTTTCTGGACGAGTTTCTATGCCATGTTCCACTGATCTTTAGTAGTTTCCCTGTCATTTTCCATCGCCCTGTCACTTTTCATTGCCCTAGACGGTTTTCCGTCATTTTCCTTCGCCCTCGACATGATTTTTTGTCATTTTCATGGATCTTTATAGGTTTCCCTGTCATTTTCCATTGACCTAAACGGTTTTCCCTGTCATTTTATATCTCCTTGGACATGTTTTTCCGACATTTTCTATCGTTCTATACGGGTTTCCTTGTCATATTTAATCGTTCTGGTCAGGATTTCCTGTCATTTTCAGTCGCTATTGACATGTTTCCCTATCATATTCCATCTCTTTGGACGGGTTTCCCTGTCATATTCGATCTCCCTGGTCGGGTTTCTCCTTCATATTCCATATCCCTGGATTAGTTTCCCTGTCATTTTCCGTCGTCCTTGACGGGTTTCCCTGTCATACTCCATCGCCCTGGACGGGTTTCCCTGTCGTTTTCAATCGCCTGGGACGGGTTTTCTTGTAGTGGTCATTATCGACCACTCTGGACAGGTTTCTCTGTCATATTCCATCTCCCTTGAATGGTTTTCTTGTCATTTTACTTCGCCCTTAATGTGTTCTCCCTCTTATACTCCATCGCCTTGGACGGGTCTCCCAGTCATATTCCATCGCCCTAGAGAGGTTTCTCTGTCATATTCCATCACCCCGGTCGGGTTTTCCTTCATATTAAAATCCCTGGATTAGTTTCCCCTTTATTTTCCTCCCTCCTTGAC
>WNWK01056646.1:0-10951 GCA_009830355.1 Cherax destructor
AAGAAAGTCACTTGACTCAAAATTTTCCCTTTCCAAATTGCTCCAGTCAATTTGTCTAAAGTTAAATTCCCTTTAGAAAACCTTTTTAGATGCCTTACGAATTTCATCCCATAGAAGTTTACTGCACCCCCTATCGTTTTGGGGGGCCTGAAAATCCCCCAAAATAATTTTACACGGCCCTAAAGGGCTGAAACCCAAAAGGGGGTTATGGCTGACGCTTCAAATTTTTTATATCTTGTCTAAACCTTTTAAAATTGTCTCTGCCCGTACATCGCTACCCACCACCCTTTTGTTGCCCTATCAGTGTGGAATAATTTATAGCCTTGTATGTGACATTCAGAAGGCAACTCTCTATCTTTCAGATTGAGCCAGGTTTTGTTATAGCAATAATATCTATGTTTCCTGCACTTGCAATTAATTTTAGTCATTTTATCTTATTTCTTACACTCCTGCTATTAGTATGGGTAAACCTTAAGGGAGCTAGTCTGTTGTTTTCCCCTACTGTCTCCCTTTTTTTTTGCTGTCCTGATCCATTGCCCTTATTTGTAACTTTATGATGAATGTTTTTTATACACTTACTGTTTTCACCCCTAGTGTTCCAAACTGACTTTTTTTCCACACACACCCATACCTCTATCATCTGTTTAAAATACTAGGCATGTCAGCCCCCTTTAATTCATTCTTTGAATATATGAAAAAAAATTGAAAAAAAGCATGATAAAGAAAATGTTACCTCTCCCAGTCACCCTCGTCCCCCCCCTTTTTTTCATTCTTTCACTACCCACCTCTATGCATCCCACCCTTATGACATTTTTCCAATCCCCACCCATGATAGTTACCCTGGTAATCCTCCCATATGGAAAACCCAAAAAATCCCTCACAAAACCAACCTCCTAGTACTATCAGCAGGCATGTACCCCCAAGAAAAAATACCCCCCCCTCCCCACATCCCATCCCCCCAATCCCCCCCACCCCCCCCCTTTCCCATTCAACCTAAAGGGGCTGGTCTTTTTTACCCATTGAAACTCCCCCCTTGAATCCCCCAAAACACCAGCATACACACTGTCCTTTCAACCAAGTCTCTACCTACCCTATAATTGTGCTTTTGTAAAATACACATCCACAGCATATCGTTTTTTCAGAGCCCCCCTCCACCCACCTCCTTTTTACCCCCCCAAAGGCCATTTAAAAAAAGGTTAAACCCCGGGAATATATTAGGGGGGCTTAAATTTGTGGCCTTGATACATTACTTTTTTGCTGCCCTTTTGCCCTTAACCACACTCTACCCCTCTACCCTCATATGAGCCCTTGGCTCCTCCATTACCCCTCGTGCCACATCCGCCCATGGTTTTTTGCTTGCTTTTTGAACGGCGTAAGGACGTCGTCGCTGTCAGACGCCCCACTGACCTTTTTCTTGTCCCCCAGTCACGTCCATGCGGTTATTATTCTCCTCTTCTTACGGATCCCCTAACCTCTCCCACCACCAAACCATCCTCCCCGGACTTTTCCCCCCAATGTACCCAACAAGACCTGCTAAATCTTGTACAACAGTAAACCATCACCATCCCCCAAAGATTCCCGTCCTGGGGACTGTCCAGCAGTCCCTTTAAACCCCGTGGGGACAGGCAACTCCTGTCCTTTCCAATGACACACCCCCATCCGGGTGACCCCAACGGGGGAAAAGTCCCTTACAGGCAAAGTGGGGGTATGCCTCTCTCTCGTCCCCACCCAAAATTATAACTCCAACCCCCCCGTGGGGCCCCCCCACCTCATCCTCCACTTTTCTTCCAATCCCCAGCCAGCTCTTCCACCACATCCACACTCTTATTTATCTCCTCAGCCAGCACTTCCACCACACCCCGTCTGCGTGGTTGTTTAAACGTCGTTTGGGAAAAGCTGCAGCCATATGTTCATACAACCAAAATCCTGAGGTTTTTTTTTTTGGGAAAGTCACATACACCTCGTTTTAAAAATTGGGGAGGACGACATAGGGTGGGATGGGTGTCCGGATCTTTTTTCAAGGTGTATGAGCCCCTAACCCCGGCCCTCGTAGGGACCCCCAGTCCACCTGCCCACTGACATTGCGGGGGTATAATGCCGTAACTTAAAAAATTGCCTGACATCAAAGTCAGTACATTCAAATGGAAAATTTGGGTTTAACCCCCAAATAAAACTTTAAACATCCCAAATTTTCCCCCAACATAATTTTCCAATTTTGGATGTCCTGGTAATTTTTCCCAAACCGGGGTTCCTTTCCCGTGTCACCATCTTCACGGGAAAATACGTGTAGAGCCATTTAATGCTATTCCATAATTTCCTGGTCATCCGGGCCAAAGGGCCCAATGCGGAACCCCAGCATTTGTGGGGGAAACAACACCCCAGAAACTCAACACAGGACTCTCCTCCCCTCCAGGGCGCCATTCTGCAGAAAAAGTGGGTAGTTCCCAATCTGCCCCCGGGGGCCAATTTCACGGGCCCGTCTCTTGGGGAGCTGGGAAGGAATGCAGGAAGTGTAACAGACATACAGGGACTGTAGCAGGCAAGCAGGGAGCATAGCGGGGATGTAGGGAGTGTAGCAGGCATGGGGGGAGTGTAACAGACATACAGGGACTGTTGGGGAAAGGGGGGGGAGCATGGCAGGCATGGGGGAGTGTTAGCAGGCATGTGGGAGTGTAACAGGCATACAGGGACTGTAGCAGGCAAGCAGGAAAAGCAAAGGCACAGGGGCAAGCGGGGCATACAGGGACCCTTGGGGCATGCAGGGGGTAGCGGATGCGGGGAGTGTAGCAGGCATGCAGGGGGGTGTAACAGGCATACAGGGACTGTGGGCAAAAAAAAGGAAAAGGGAGCATGGTGGGGGTTAAAATGCGGGGAGGGGTGGGGGGCAGGGATGCAGGGAGCATAGCAGGATGCAGGGAGTGTAGGAGGCATGCAGGGAGTGTAGCGGGAGGGCAGGCTAAGGAAGTGGGGAAGGCAAGGACTATTACTTGATGTCTTTAGGGAAAGGGGGTTTCCCCCTTCCCAAAACAATAAAAAAACTTCATCCTCTCCCCCCCCGTCTTCCACACATCAACCTCTTTAGAAAAGGTAAGTGACATGTTATTCTTCATGTCTCATTTTTTTTCTGTGTAATTTAATGTATATTTAAAAAAAAATTTTTTTAAAACTTTTGGGGGGTCTGGAACGGATTAATTGAATTTCCATTATTTCTTTTGGGAAAAAGATTCGGTTTAGTAATATTGGGATTTAGTAATATTTTGGTTTTTAATAGCCCCCTTTTAAAAAAGTTTAAATTTACAAAAACCAAACCCTTTTGTAGTCTGATAATTATACTTAAACCTTTCCTAAGTATCCCCACACTGTGTTGGTGTGCAGGAACACATTAAAATCAAAGAATGTCTCTACTTTGAAGACGCCATATTAACCCTTTCAGGGTCGAGGGCCCTCTCCCAAACTCGTTCTGGGGGTTAAAAATTTTTGGAAAAAAAAAAAAATTTTTTTTTCTTATGAGATGATAGAGAATGAATTTTTTTCCGATCATAATGGTAGAAAAGTATAAAATTTTGGGTAAAAACCCCAAAAAGAATTTTATTCGGCCAAATTTAAAATTTTCCCGGTCTACTAAATTCATACTATTTTGCTAGAACCCCATTTTTTCTATCGATTGAGTAAAAAAAAACCCCCCATTTACTAATTTCAACCCCAATAAAGTGGTCAGAAATCAGAAATTTTTGAAATTTCACACAAATTTTAAACAATGCCAATTTAAAATGAGGTCCAGAATAAACAAGGCAGACATTTCTAAAAAACAAAAATAACATCTTCTCTTTTCATTAGTCACGTCCCCCGGCCTCTCTTACATTACTTTTTTTTCCATTTTAAATTTTTTATTCTCAAAAAAAATTAAAAAGATTTCTTTATGTATACACTGTATCATTGAAAAACGATATAAATAATATCACCGCACTTGTGCAAGAATATTAGACTCACAAGTTGACGTGTTTTGGGACGCGGGGCGTGATTTGTTTACTTTGAAAATCGGAAAAAATTGAACTTTTTTGCTACTTTGAGCCCCCCAATTCCAAGGTACTTGTCAACCAAAAGAATAAAAATCATCATTTTTCCCAATATATCTTCCATTTTAGGAAAAAAGAAAAGAATAACCCCAAAATACCATACGAAAATAGAATGCAAAGTCCTTTTTTAAATGAAGAATACGGTCGGAGTTTTTTTCCTCATTATGCACTGTGCTGAAAGGATTTTTTTATACTGCTCACACTGGGTCACATAGACCCATTCTTTCATATGTAGGCCTACCAGCTTTTTCTCATTAGATTTGAAGGCTAAATTTAGGCGTTCATGTACCAACACCAACCTTGGCCTCAAGCCGTACTAGTACACCGACCCTGAAAAGGGGTTTAAACCAAATGAAAAATTTTGACCAACCCTGGCACAGGAGTACCTTGCTGATACTATGATCAGAAAGATGGTCATGATAATGTTTTTAGGAAAAAAAAAACTTAGTCCATTGAGTCTTTTTAAAATAGTGGTTTAAAAGGGAAATAAAATTTTTGTGCTCATCTTTTCTGGGGGGAGAGGTAATTGAAGCATGTCATCTGTTAATGGTAGTGGTCATTTAGGTTTTGGGGCCGGGGATGGTTTTTTGGTGTGCAGGCAATCTGAAAATTGTCACACCATAGTGGGAAAAGCCAGAAGCATGGTGAAAGACATGTGAAGGTTGGGAAAGTATTAAAGGGGTTAAAACCCGAACCCCGATACCAGGGACAGGCAATGAAATGTTACCCCGCAGAAGGTATAGGGTATTAGAAAGGTCCAAAGATTTTTATTATTAACACATCCCGTTTCCCACCAAGGTAAGGGCCTGAAAAAAAAACTTTTACCATCATTCACCCATCCTGCCTTGTCAGAGGTGCCCTTTTTAATAATAAAACTGTTTAAAATTAACAAACTTCCTTCAGAGAGGTGTTAATGTTGGGAGGTTTGGAAAAAGGACACCCAGCAGAAACGTCTGGGGGAAATTTATGGACTTGGGGCTCCATGGTTAGGGGTTTGGGGGGGAAAAATGTTTTGAAGTGGAAAACCCCCCCCCGCCCAAGAGGGCCTCAATTTTGCCTTTGTGCAGATGCAGCATGGAGCCCGTGCCATTCCCCCCTTTTTTGAGTAAAACCCCAAAACCAAGATAAGAAAGACACATCTACTGAGCCACATTGATGAACAAAAAAGAGGGCAGTCGGAAAAACCCGCCACAAGGCATATTGTGGAAACTTTTTTAGTCGCTCAAGTTCTACAGGGTAAGTGAGTCGTATTGGGGCCTTAAACATACCACGGATAGGTCCTCTGAGTTCATGAACCCACACACCCAACCAAACAAACACAGTATAGTTGGCGGGGGTAAAAGATAACACATGTTAATTAATAGATTTACTTCCCTAGGAAGGTCTAGGTGAGTTTGTACAGTTGGGAACTAATATTAGGATTATTGAGGCAACTTTAGATATTAATAATATAGCTCTTGCCCCTTGACATAGATAGCTTTAAGGCCTGAATAGGAACATTAGTTATGTTAGCTAACGAGAACTAGCAGCTCCACACTTGAATCTAGGCGGGAAGGCACTAGTTCCTTCTTCGAACTGGACGTCGTGGTGTTAATAGGGTACTAGGAGCTAGAGCTCGGTCCCCACGTGTCTTCAAAATACTTGCCTGGGAACCCCAAAAATCACAGAGGCTTCTCGACGTACTGTGGATATTCGTCTCTGGCCCAGGCCCCACAGTAAGACAATACCCTACATTTCTCTTATTATAGCTGGTCGGCGATATTCAGGTAAGGTGGGGTTATATGAGCTTGGGTTATAAGCGGGGCGAATGCCCACTATAAGGTAATAATTGTGGGCAATCCTTACTGCATATATGGCTTACTGCATATTGGCTTTGAAACCAGGGAACTCTGAGGTGCAGGCAGGACACTAATACCACTTGAATTCTTTTCAGATTAAGGTTCTTCTTTACATGGTGTTTGGAGGGGGTTATAGCTTAGGGAGATTGGAAGACTAGGAGACATATTCTACACCATCAAGTAAGTTAAACCCTTTTTCAGTATTGCACGTAGGTGGGAATTCTTTCGACTGCAGTCAGCTAGAAATTCTGTCCATAAGCCACTTGTAAGTCTGAGAGAAGTTTCTCAGAGTGACGGTGTCAACAGTGCTTGCCAGAGGGCAGCTTTCAAGGAGGCAGTTCGAAGACAAAATTTCTATACATATCTCCTTCGGCTACCACCTCCTGGAATGCAACAGGTAGCCTCCAGAGATACACCCATCACCAAAAAGACATCACAAGCCACCACCCAGGAGACCAGAGAGGATTGGGACATCCCTAGTGATCCAGATTCCATAGGAAAATTCACACCACCTCCAAGAACCTCAATGGAATTGGATGGACAACGATACCTGCCTCCAACCAAGGAGCTAGAATTCCTGAGGAGGACCCCCAAGGCCAAAAGTAGGAAAGGGAGAAGTGGGAAAGGAGGGATGGGAAGGATGTGGCAATGAACAAGGGGATTAAGGGTAATTAGGTTCTGTCGGAGGAAGAAGTCCAAAGGGTCAATTCATCAGACCAAAAGCCTCTTTACCACCTCAAGGACCTCAGAATGTTACTGTTACAGTCTATTAGTCGATCATGGCTTATTTACAGTGGAATATTCGAGGCCTCATGGATAATCGATGTTGATTTCTCAGTTTTCCCTGTTTGTGTCTGTTTGCAGAACCAAAATTGTGTTCCTCTATCCTTTTCCCGATGGGACTTTCAATGAAAGTGCACTTCTTCTGTGCCATAGTATACCACATTCTCAGGTCCTTTTTCATACTTCGCTGATTACACTGCAGCCTATATCTACTTGGACAAGTAGTATACAGTCTGCTCTTTATATCTTTCTACTTCTCAGCCATTATCTATTCCTGATGTGGCATTTCTGATTTCTTTCCTACCTCCTCCTCTCCTTTTATTAGATTTTAATGCTCATCATTTCCTCTGGGGAGGGTCTCCTGTGACTCTCGTGGAGATCAGTTAGAGGCTCTTCTCACTTCCCTTCCCCTCCATGTTTTAAATACTGGTACTCCAACTAATTTTGAACTTCGCAATCAAACTCTCTCTTGCACAGATCTCTCAATTTGCTCCTCTTCAACTGCACTCTACTTTATTTGGTCTGTGCTCCCTGATAAACATGACAGCAATCATTTTTCTATTCTACTTACTTATTCATATTCTCGACCTGGCATGAACGGTATGCAAATGTGGCATGAACTCATGCCCCACCCTACCCTTCATGCTGGTAAACCAGTGATTCAGAATAGCAACCTCGTTGGACAAAAGAATGGGTGGTCAGAAAACCACTGCAAGGCATACCCTCTTCGCCCACCACTACCTGGAACCAACAGGCAGCCTCCAGAGGTACACTCATCACCCACAGGACATTTATAAAGCCACCCTCCAGGACTCCATAGGGTGAATCAGCACATCCCTAGATGATCCAGATTCTACAGCAAACACCACCACCAATGACCTTAATGATATGAGATGGAAAATAACACCCTTTCCACAATATATTAGCTAGAAATTCAGAGGGGAAAAACCCCAAAGACCAAAAGTAGGTAAGGAAGGAGAGCGGAGGGATGGGAAGAATGGGGTAAGTGGGGAGTAATTGGGTTCGGTTGGAGGAAGAATGAAGATCCAATTCCACAAAGAGCCCTCCTTCCCTTCCTTGAAGAGAAAAATGTGTTCAGATGCTTGAGAGTGGACTTGTCAGCAGATGGGTCTAAGAAATATGAGGTGAACCATAGAACTGACAAAGGTAAAAGGTGAGTGGTGCATTAAAGTATCTGTGGGAAAAAATCGTTATCCATGGAAGCATAAAAAGTGAATAATTATATAGTAGGGTCAGTGTCCTGTAGCTTGATTACTAGCGCACTCAGTTCACACACTGAGGTTCGGGGTTCGAATCTCCTTCGGAATGGCTGGAAAACATTAGGGATGTGTTTCCATAAGACACCTGCTGTCCCTGCCCCTGTTCACCTATCAGTTTAAAATATGTACCTGGTTGTTAGTGGAATGGTGTGGGTCTCATCCTGGGACAAAACTGACCTAATTTGGGAAACTCAGCATGAAGGGGCTTTCTATATAGTATCAGGGGTCCCTCGTGTTTCGGTCAAATCCGTTCCAGGAGCTAGCCCTTTAACACGTTTAAAAGTCGAAACCTTTTTTCCCCTTAAAAATAATGTAAATACAATTAATCTGTTCCCCCAAAAAATTTTAAAAAAAAAAATCTTTTTTTTAAAGAATAAATACATACATTTTTTTTAATACACAAACTAACTAAATAACTAAATAAAAATAACATAATAATTTAAAAACATTTATTACCTTTACTGAAGAGAGTTGCAGGCATCTGGAAGATGGGAGGAGGAGAGGGTGAGGGGTTAGTTTTTGGGAAGGGGGAATCCCCCCCATAAGGCCCAGGTAAAAAGCCCCTCTCGGGGGTTCTTCCTTTCTTTTCTTTTAATGCCACTAGGACCAACAAAATCACTAGAAGCCTGCCTCGAAAAATAACTGTCCAGAGTCCTCTGTTTCTGGCGACTCTTTAACTTTTCCTGAAGTGGGGCAAGATTTGTCACTGAACATTTGCAGATGTGGCTTGCTTCATCTTGCTCAGGGTGGTTTTTTTCAACAAATGTCCACATCAGTCCTTTTGGAACAAATTTCCTTAATCTCTAAAGACTTACTACCTCCCCCTGCCCAGCCTCCTCCTGTGAATCAATTTCCTTAAATGTCGTCTGTTCCCTGACGAAGCCTTCAGCTCTTCAGTGGTTTTACCCTGTGCTCCCCCCAACTCTTCCCATCCTCACCACTCACCCCCAAACCCCGGGGCCCAATTCCATAATAGGGGCCCAAAAGAGGCGGGTCAGCCTCCCCCCCAAAAAAATCCCTCTTTGGACCAACCTGGCCACAATGGTCCCCAAGAAAGTTCAAAGTCCGGCCCCACCCCCTCCCAAGCCTTACCTATAAGGCTTATGCAAGGGACAATAATAAGTGATCTTTCAGAACTATCTTAGGGTCAACTAGGCCCGAGGTCATTGGAAACTTTTCAAACACTGCTTTGGTGTACAGTTTTTGAAGTTACAAATGACTTGCGGTCCATGGGCTGGATGAGGGGGTGGTGTTGGAGGAAAAAACTTCACTGTGATGAAACTGGTTCCTCAGACAAATAGTCGTCAAGTTGTGATGATGGCAGGGCCCGTCCAGTAGCAGGAGGCACTTGAGTTGCAATTTCTTTTCAAAGGGATTTCTTACTAGGGGGAAACACTCCCGTAGCCCTTCCACGAAAATTTCACTAGTGACCCATGCCCTTTGGGGTTAGCCTTCCCGACACAAATTTTTTCCTGTCAACACTGTGTTTCTTGAAGGCTCTGGGGTTTTCTGGTTATACACCAGTAAAACTTCCCTTTTCAATCACCTGGCGTTACCACACAACATGAGGTTAGTTTGTCTTTCATAGGGTTTTTTCCGGGGAGTCCTTTTCCTCCTGAGTAATGAAGGGCCTGTTGGGCATTTTTTTCCAAAACAGGCCTGTTTCATCACAATTAAACACTTTTGGGGGGGGTTTTTTGCCTCTACGAACCCCCGGAATTCTTACAATTTTTCAGCTGCACTTTGTTTAGCTGGCTGCCTCACCATGCCTCACATTACTTTTATGCCACTACGTTTCAAACCTCTCAAACCACCTTTGATGGCAAAAACACTCGCCTCAGGCACTGGTTCAAGGCATTTCCCGAAAAATCTGCGTGCAACTGCCTTGTTTTTCCAAAATTTCGCCTAAATCTATCACCCGCTATCTGTTTTTTTTTGATCCACCCCCCAAAAACCCAACCTCATCCACTGTCTTCGATCTATTTTTCGTTAACATATCAACCCCTTTTTCAACATTACTTCCCTTTATTTCATTTCTCTTTGTCAGATAGAGGTGATGTAGATGTGTTTTTTGTACATCCTGGCAAGTCACTCAAAGTACACCACTTATTTTTTTTACAATATCCTTCTTGACTTCGATGGTGTTTCTACTCTCTTTAAAAGGGGCCAAAGGGAAACTTCTTTTGGGCATTGGTGACACCAGTGACAATCACTGAACCAGCAATAAACACAACAAAAGATTTTTTTAAAGGGCTTTGTTCTAAATGGTAAAAAACGTAGATGGCGTCCCCGGGGGCGAGGCACACAAGGGGGGCGGCGGACAGGTCTGGTACGACCGCCCCGAGGGTGGGCCTTTACACGAGGGAAATATTGACCGAAAAAAAATGCTCAAACACGAAATTTACCATATACGGAATCACCGAAAACAGGGGCCCTGTATGTCATTGATGTCAGCTATGGTCTGTATACCCTTTTAATGTAAGTAAATACAGATATTATTATTATTATTATTATTATTATTATTATTATTATTATTATTATTATTATTATTATTATTATTATTAATAATATTATTAACCCCTTTATGGGGGTAAGATGAATGGGGAATGTCACAGCAAAGGGAAAAGGTTGGAGGAAATGGAGATGTTGTGTCTGGGGGCATGTTGGTGTAACGCTTTGAACGAAAATTACGTCAGCTGGAATGGGTGATTTTTCATGACCCTCCAAAAGTCTAGCCAGCCATACAGAGCAAATATCATCCAAACAGAAAAGGGGGAAGAAGGGGCAAGGACTGGGGGAATCAGTGAACGAATATTTACAACCAAAAAGATAAAATGACAAGATAAGTTATCTGACTCAGTAATAATTAACAGTTCCTTTTCCAAGTGAAATAAACCATACCAACTGAAAACATCTGCTCTTCAGACCATAAAAAACCCCTACATGTAATAGTGCCAGTGTCAGAACCCAAAAA
>WNWK01056647.1:0-10951 GCA_009830355.1 Cherax destructor
TCAGAAGTACTAGCATACAGCAGCAGCAAGCCATAGTAACAGCAACAACAGCAGACAAAAGTAGTAACATAAAACTACAACTTCAGCGGCAGCAGCTGTAGAAATGCCAGCAACATGAAAAAAAAGCAGCAGTAGCAACTGCAACACCAAAAGCAACAGCAGCAGCAAGCACAACAGCAGCAGCAGCAGCTGGTGGTAGACAGAAAGGAAGAGGAAACCGTAATTAAAAAATTGGAAGAGGCAGAGCCAGTGAGAGGGAGGTTGAGGAGCAGTGTAGCTGAAGAGGAGACGGGAAGGGGAACAGAGAGAGAGAGAGAGAGAGAGAGAGAGAGAGAGAGAGAGAGAGAGAGAGAGAGAGAGAGAGAGAGAGAGAGAGAGAGAGAGAGAGAGAGAGAGAGAGAGAGAAAGAGAGAGAGAGAGCATCGACACGGTTTAATAAGAGTTATAAAGAGAAGTATAATGTTGACATACAATTGAGAATAACAATATCAGGAAGAACAAAGCAGACGAACAAGGAGACGAACAATAACTAAAGAGCGTCAACAAAACCTATAAGAACAATTGGTAAAAGCAGAACAATAGCAATGTATCTCCTGTCTGTTTCCCTCTCCAGTCCTCACATTACCCCTCTCCTGCTCTTTTCCCTCTTTAGGCCTCGCCCACATCATTCCTCTTCCATCTTCCTCCACATTTCCCTTTCTCCCCTCCTCTTTCATATGTTCCCTCTCCACTCTTCCACATTCGCCACTGCATTTCTCCTCGTTGTCTCTTCATTCATTTGTACTCTGTATTTTTTTTTCTCTTCCTTTCCCTTCCCATCTCTCTTTCCTTTACCCATCGCTTCACCTCTCCTATCGAAACATGAGTGTTAAATATCTGGCAACAAAATAACCGATAAAAGAGAAGAAAAGGACCTACGAGTAATCATAATCAATGGCTTCATAAGTATCAGTGTTTGTCTGCGAGCAGTAAACAATAGCTGTGTTTCATACCTAGCTATTTCTAGTATATAACACTTTAAACCAAGGTGTTGAATCTAAGGAACTGGGAGAAGTCTGAAGTTGATGATGCCTTCTTTATTCTCCGTCAACGTCAACATGCTCTCTTTTCTTCTCTCCCACAAGATCTCTGTAACACTCTCACTACCATTGCTTTTGACATTGCTCGCCTTAATTAACAAATTCATTCTACAGGGCAGTAGAAGGAGGCCTCGAGTTATCGTTTACTACAGATAGAGCAGACATAGTTAAGGAAAAAGGTGATGAACTCCCCCTTTTACTCTCCCTTCTCCTGGACCTCTTAAACCCCGAGTACCAACTCGGGACCCCCTACTAGTGAAACGCCCTGTACTAAACTACTGAACACACTTCAGCGTCTTATCTCAGACAGCCCTTGGTCTAAATTCTTCCTTGAAACCTTATTGGCTATAATGCATTTGTTAGACCACATCTTGAACATCCTATCCACTGTTGGTCTCCAGCTTACATAAGAGACAAAGGTAAACTGTAAAAGGGCACAGAGAAGGAAACCATACTCATACCACCACTAAGAAACAAACCATATGAAGAAACTCTCGAAGCACATCACCCATTCACTGTTAGGAAACGGAGGTTACGCGATCTCATTCAGACTTTTTAGGTATAAAGGAGAGTTAGTGACTCGTACAAAAAATGTCATGAAACTTCATAGAATGAAATTCAACACAAACGTAAGTAAAGATTTTTTTTTTTCAAAAATTAAATAACTGTCCATTGAAGATCTGAATGCTAAAGCAACACAATCATTTAAGGTCATCTGGACAAGCACCTTGCAAACAAATGATTCAACTTGATACCTTGCTGGGGCAAACTGTGGTCAATGGATTCCCTGTGTTGATTTAGCAACTACATCAGGGCTAACAGTAAAAAAAACCACCCAGTAGTGGTAGTAGAGAAGGTTGTCGAAATCACAGCAGTGGCAACAACCTCCTGGAGTCTGCTCCGAAGCTGCTCAGGATATCCGGTTCTTCTGTCCACCTTCCATATTATGACCATTATTAGAACTAGTGGCAGCTAGAGACAAACTCTGGTACACACAGCTCTATGAGCTGCACTGGAGTTACATGAGTACTGGCAGTAGTAGGAATATTACCAAAAAAAAGAGGTAGTTCTTAGTCCATGCCTGCCATCAGTTTCTATCTTCATATAAATGATGTGCCGTCAGTGGCCTGGGAATGTAAAGGCCTTATGCTTTACTATCCTTTCCTCAAGCATCTAGAAAATAGATGACAGTGCTTAATCTAGATACAAGTGGACAGTCCTTATCAGTATATTGTTTCGGAGTGGGCAATAAAGTGCTCTGCTATGTCTTCCATGTACTCCTATATATCACCTTAATGTACTCTTGCCCCTTCTTTAGCAATGTACCATTCCCTCTTTTTCACTCTGCCTCAAACCCTCTTTTCATTACTCTCCTAGTCTCTCATCCCTCCCTACCTCTCTTACTCCCACCCACCGTCCCTAGTGTGTTGTGGGGTTCTTTTCATAGATTTGGTAATATTAACAGACGATGAGCTTGGGTTTTGGTAGCGTTTAATGAGGCGTTGGATATATGGGAGCTGAGAGCCTATGCCTGTGTCCGTCTCGTATGGCTACTCGGATGGTACTGCGGCTACTAGGGCCGCCCGGCACTGAGGCATTCAAAAGGCAGGCCTATGATTGGCTAATGCCAGATCACATGGGCAGAGGTTGGAAATCACGTGAACAGCCGTGGTGCAGCCGTTAGAAAAACGAACCGTACAGCTCGGGCATGCTACGTATGGCGTCTCGACATACAACTATACAAACTAAGGACAACAGGCAACAACTCTCAGCTGATTCTATACAATGTCAAAGTACACAACAGTTAACATTATACTTCACATGGATGTTATCTTGACGGAACAATCTACATAACTATATGATGCATCATGATACATAGGAATTATCTAAATGAGCTTATTCAAGAAAATCATGATAAAAGAGATAAAAAAAATAATTTGTTCGATCGAACTGTCTTCATGTGATCTACGAATTCTGAGGAAATATATATTTACAAGAAGGTAGTGATTAACAGACAAGATAGATCTGGTGCACTCAAATCTATACTGTTAATGCTCAGAACTCGGAGAGAACGTGAACACAAAAAAAAAATTTGAGTAGTACTAAGTAGATATTATAACACACAGTTAAACGCTTACTACATATTTATCTATACAGGTTATTTACATTTAACCCCAACTCTGCTAGGGTGAGATTGATATAGGCTGTATAATTATCATCTCTGGGTGGATCAAACTCTGTTACAATAGGTAACTCAACTTCTGATTGAGGAGGATCTACACTGGTATCTACAAATGATACTTGAGGATTTCTTAACACTTGTCGTGTACGTAGGGAATAACGACATTCAGGTTGATCTGACTGATCATTAGAGGTAGAGGGAACAGCAACAGGAGAATTATCAGATACTGTCTCACTTATCTGATTGTCAGGGGTGTCAGGGACTTCGTCATCATCATCGCATACTAACTTCATATGATCTAAATGCGATTCTTTAAACTGACCCGTACTAATTTCTCTAACTTTATACTTGTTGCCATTAATATGTTCGACTACTCTATAAGGACCAACGAACTTTTGATCGAGTTTTGTCATTGCTGAAGTTTTGTTAAAGTTAAACAACATGACTCTGGACCCTACTTGAACTTTAGTCGGTTTGGCTTTAGTATTAGTTACTCTAGTAAATTCTGCTGTTGACTTATGAAGTGTTTCACGAATTCGTCTGAAAACACTGAGCTTGACTGGTACGAACTGCTACGAAATCATCTGGATTGTAAGTCGGTTTCGGATTGGAATATAACAGCTCATAAGGCAAACGCTTATCGACACCGTACAGTGCATAATGAGGGGTATCACCTATTGAAGCGTTAAAGGCAGAATTTATGGCACATTGAACATCAGGAATGACTTCATCCCAGGTTACACTATTGGGATTGATGGTAGCTCTTAAGACGTCAAGGACTTTCTTATTCGTTCTTTCTGCTAACCCATTACTGGCAGGATGGTGCGGAACAATGGTTGATTTTGTAATCTTGTATAGTTTACACAAGTTTTCTAGGATCTCATTACAAAATTCACCTCCATTATCTGTTATGAGGGACTTAGGAGTGGTATGTCTACAGATTATACGTTCCTTGAATGCTTTTGCTACTGTTTCGGCAGTCTTATCTGGGATAGGAACTAACTCACAATATCTGGTAAAGTGATCGACCATCACACACAGATGTTTGTTTCCACTGAGGAAACATTGGAAGTTGGTCAACAGATCTAGTGCAACTCTTTCCCATGGCTCACTAGTAGTAGGAAAGATCTGGATTGGATTAGGACCCGTGACATTACCTTTATGTTTCATACAGACACTACATTTCTTGACATACTCAGTAATATCGGTAGACATACGAGGCCAAAAGTATTTCAATCTGGCTTGTTTCACAGAACGATCCATACCAGGATGTGCAACATCTGGTACATCGTGAACTAGCTGCAAGGCTACTTTCACTAGTGACTGTGGAATTACTAACTGGTATACTCTTCTACTAGGATTACCCAACTCGGTAGTGCGATACAGTAATTCTTGGTTCATGACAAAGTCACTAATGGGTGCTGGTGGCTTCACAGAGAGAATAAGGTCTTCCTGGAGCAGGAATCGAACCACACCAGATCACAAGGGGTCTGTTCTTTGAGCAGTCTTTACATCCTCAGCACTAAATGGAGGATCGGCAGTTACTACACTGACATGACGCGACAAGGCATCAGCAACTACATTGGATTTGCGTAACTGTATAATTGCCTTCAGCCTTAGTAAGGACTCGGCTAGCAAATGCAACTAATCTCTTAAACTGAGTTTTCTTTATTCACTAAGAACTGGGAACACTTTCCTACTGAAGGAATGAACAGGCACGGTGGAGTGGAAGGACTCTCCCCGGGTGAAATAGATAGCTCAATAACACAAAGTATGAGCAAAGGAGAATGGCTCTCACTATCTCTTACTGCAGGTAATAATTACTCGACACACGACACTTTACTCTGCAAAGGACTTACTGTCAACTGGGATAATATCACTATCTGGAACACAACACAACAGACACTCTAGTAAACACTAGCCACAGAAACGTCTTTCTGCAGGCGGCAAGTGACAACAAGAGATGGCATAACTCATTTCAAACAGTCTTTACTCAACAAGGCGTCCCCTGGAAAGGAACTACCACTTGAACAAGAGCCATCACAGGGATAGTACACTATCCTGTGTGCAATTATGACTGGATTCCAGACAGGAGTGACAGTTTTACTAGTGACTTGACCGCTCGGCTACGTTAATACGTAATGCACAAAGCTATCAGGACTGACTTTGAACTTCACATTCCGCAGAACTGTTATAACTCTCTGATACAAGCTGTGAGAACAAACACATTGCTCAAGAGCTAGATACTGTCTTTCAGTCGGTAAGGAACTATCAGGATCACGAAGGAAACTATATTGACTCTGTGGCTGGGTAGGTCTAGCATTCGTTAAGGGACTATCATGAATTTCAGCAAGGGCATTTGGAACATTAGGGGACTGAATGCCATTATTTGCTACACTACTTTGAGGTAAGTGAGACATACTTGCAAAGAAAATTGCACAAAGACTAATTCAGGTAAAAATGAGAATGGTAAAATATTCACAGTACACAATTAGTTAAAATGGGAATTAAGAAGTCATTGAATTAGATGCAGAAAAGGGGTTAAAACAACTAATGTACACTGCATAAGAAGGTAAAACTCACTGAATTTTGACTGTAAAATTTAAGGAATTACTTTACAAATTGCAATAAAAGGCAATATGAATACTGTATGGATTAACTGCAAAAATGATCTCTCTCTACTGGAATTCAAACACAAGTACTAGATGAGAAATAATAAATCAATGCAAAGTGGAATTACAAGCAATAAATTGTATGTAACTGGAAAAATACTAGAAAACAAATTTTCTTAAGAGAAAATGACACTAGAATTTAATATGCATTGCTGGCTGAAGAATTAACTATGATGCTGACAACTTGCATTGAATTATTAGCACTTTTCAGGATAACACTGAGTAAAATGGAATAAATACACAATACTGTATGCAAAATAACAAGAACAAGTAATCACTACTGGAGAATAATTTTAAAGTGTAATCAATGTATGGTATTGTATAAACAATTTACTGCATCAATTAAAAATCAATGTTGCACTGGGCACAAGGAGAATGAACACTTTAACTCTTAGTTCAATTAAGAAAACTAATGAAAATGAGTATAATGAATATTACTTTACATATGAGGGTTAAGAGTGAATTTGTTCAAGGAATTATTGATAAGATCAACACAAAGACAATAATACACAAACTGAAATAAAGGATAAAAACTTACAGTTTTGCAGAATACACAACACAATAAGATTCAGTCAGTGAATGTGATAGTTTATGCAATAAGATCTTGCATGTAAAAATATGTATAAAGAGATAGTTCTTTCTTCAGACAAAATATGTTCAATAAACAGGTTCTGCAAAATTAAAAAAATGAGGCACAGGTTGACACAAAAATATAAACTGTCTGTTGAACTAAAACATGTGAGATACTGGCACAAAAATTAATGGGACACACTGAATGGCACACAGGAAAATGAAATATGCAACTAGGAACACTGGGGCATAAACAATAAGGAACTATGCACAGACACTGCATAAAAACACAAGGGAATGCACTGAGAAAAAAATGAAGGGACAGGGAATTAATACACAACACTGCAATAATAACGAATTAATCAAATACTGCACTCAAGGACAAGAAAATTTATACACAAGTACTTACTGCATGTGTACGAGTTTACACAAGGAACATAGATATAAAATGAGACACGGAATACATAAAAAAAACTGTAACAGAATATATAGATGAATTTGCAACTGAAAACACAGGTCTTTAAATGTCACTAAGAAAATTCACTGCTTAAATGTCTCACACACACGAATGTCTATAACAGAATAGTGTCTAATGATGAATGAACGACGAGTGTAGGTGGAGGGAGAAATATATTCCTGGTCGTTGACTGCTGACAATCTTGAAGAAATGCGCTTACACGGAAGAACTCACACAGCAAGCTTTTACGTTGGCGCTCTGGGATGAAGGAAGACACTCTCGACTTGCTATGTGAGCCGAAACAATGCTGCTGGTACCCCAGATAGGGTAGAAAATACCACAAAATGTTGGCTGGTAGAGAGTAGTGTGAGCAGGTGGTTGTTTACACTCCAGAGTGAGCGGCGCGCATGGGATGACGTCACGGCTGCTCGACTCGCTGGGACACCCGCGCTGAGATGACGTCACGGCGTTTGGCCAGTACACTAATTCTCACGGCCTTGGAACTACTAACCCAGGTGGCTTTTTGCACAATAAGCCACAGGAATGGTGAAGATCACTCTGACAAGCGTCCAACTTGTAGCACAGAGCGATTGGAGACAATACTGCAAGGAACTGGCTTGCTGAAGAAACGACTGGCTTACTTGTATAACTGGCTTTCTGGAAGAGGCTGGCTTAGCTCTCTGGACTGTGAACCTGAACGCTCTTACTTGCACACAGCAGTGAAGAATTGGGTGGATGGCAGGAGACACTGGATGACTGTAGGCTGGCTTAGGCTCTTCCCATAAACTGGCTTACTTGTTGGCTTAATTGCAAAACCCAGATCAACTCTTCGGAGGTTTACTTGCAATTAGAAGCCAGAAGACTGGAGACACTGCTTCACAAGAGTCTTGGATGACGACACCGGCTGAGGGTAGTGAGGTAACGGTTGGTATGACGCTGGTCCGTGAGACGCTGGAGGCAATCACACCGGCTCTTCCTCTTCTTGTTAAATCTGCTCAGATTACACAAAATCTAGGCCCACAAGCTGCCACCATTTGTGTTGTGGGGTTCTTTTCATAGATTTGGTAATATTAACAGACGATGAGCTTGGTTTTTGGTAGCGTTTAATGAGGCGTTGGATATATGGGAGCTGAGAGCCTATGCCTGTGTCCGTCTCGTATGGCTACTCGGATGGTACTGTCTACTAGGCCGCCCGGCACTGAGGCATTCAAAAGGCAGGCCTATGATTGGCTAATGCCAGATCACATGGGCAGAGGTTGGAAATCACGTGAACAGCCGTGGTGCAGCCGTTAGAAATACGAACCGTCCTCTTCACGGCTTCCAAATTTTCTCTCCTCGTCATCCTCCTCCTCCTCTTCCACCTCCTCCTCCTCCTCTTCCTCCTCCTCCTCCTTCTCCTCCTCCTCCTCCTTCTCCTCCCCTCCCCCTCCCCAAAGTTCCCCGTCTCCTCCACTTCGTTCATCTCCTCCTATCCACCTCAGCCATTCTGACAAGAGAACATTTAAGCACCTGCTTGACAAACACCCATAAATCACCCTCCCTTCTCCCCCTTATCCCTTTCTCCTCCTCCGACTTACTGTAATCCACCTTACCTGGAGTCTACCTTTCTGGAGGTCGTTCCGGGGGTCAACGCCCCTGCAACCCAGTGCTTGACAAGTCCTCCTTGTGGATCAGGGCCTGATCAACCAGACTGTTACTGCTGGCCATATTCAACCCAGCATACGAACCACAGCCCGGCTGGGGTTTTATTGACTTTAGGTATTTGTTCAGATCCCTCTCGATGGGAGGCTATTGAACAGTCTTGCTCCCCAGACACTTATTGTGTTTTCTCTTAGTGTACTCATGGCCCCCCAGCTTTTCACTGAGGGTATGTTGCACCGTCTGCCTAATATTTTGTTATCGTAGGAAGTGATTTCTGTGTGCTGACTTGGAACCAATCCCACTAGGATTTTCCAGATGTAAATTATTGATGCATCTCTCTCGCCTGCTTTCCAGGGAGTGCAGGTCAAGAAATTCCAAACGTTCCCATTAATTAAGGTGCTTGACTTATACGTGCAGTGAAGGTTCTCTGTACATTTTCTAGAGCTGTTTTCACCTGCCTTGTACTATACTGTATAGCATATTTTTATCCCTCTTTCAAGTCGGAGGGAGGGGAGGGGAGGGTGTTAAGGAAAGCCTTCTGCTTTTCTATCATTGCCTCGAACATCTAGATAGTATTTAATCTAGATATAAGTAGATGGTTATTCTCAGCAAATATCCTCCGCGTGAACTTAAAACTCCTATGATGTATATCATTCCCATGTACTGCCATGTAACTAACATAGATTAGGGTAGTAACATAATTCTAGTGTTCCCACTATGCACTCTAACTATCACAGAGAGTAGTGCAGCCACACACTAATGGTGTTCCCACTAGGTAACTATCACAGTGTGTAGTGTAGCAACAACACACTGCGGATGTATCAAATTCTCTTTTTAAAAAATTCTGTATTCTTGAAAGATGGTAAAGCAGAAAGTAAAGCAGAGGGTAAAGCAGAGAATAAAACATAAAGTAAAGAAGAGGGTAAAGCAGAGAATAAAACAGAAAGTAAAGCAGAGTGTAAAGCAGAAGGTAAAGCAGCAGTAAGAAAGTTACGACACAAGCAGTTCACTGCGACACACAAGTGACAATTATCATGCTGCACTGATATGTCTTGTCAAGCGGCGTCATGTCTCGTCATGTCTCAAGTCGCGTCATGTCTCAAGACATCTCGCTTTGGCGTGTCATCTTGCGTCATTCCTCGTTATGCCTTTTCATGTGTCTTTAAATATATCGTCACATCTTGTCATGTGTCAAGTCTCGTATCGTCATATCTCGTCATGTCAAATCCGGAAACGTCTCTGCTTCCCTCCACTGGCGAGTACCACACTATGAATCACACTTAGAGTACTACCCGGGTAGTACACTACAGTGTACTCTTGATAGATTACACATCAACGCTGCTTTACACCGATAAAACGTTTCCTAATATAATTTTAACATATATGAAAGTTAAACTTCCACATGTTTTCTCGTTGTGGTCGGTACATGGAGGAGAGTTTACATGGTATTCTTGAAGGTATTTGTTACTTTTGTCAATATTTCACAAGTGACTTGTGTTATTCTGTGTATGGGGGCTGCTGGTAATAGGTTCGGTGCAATGTCTACTCCCTAGTGCTGTATTCAGTCTCCTTTCTTTGTCTGCCTTTTTCATTGATTGTCCTTGATGGAATTGTAATCCAGCGGCTATTTTCCAGACTACTCTTCCTCCAGTGGCTACTTTCCAGACTACTTTTAAGTGAAGCAGCTACTTTCCACAACATTCTTCAACTTCAACAGCCACTTTCCAGACAATTCTTAAACTCCAGAAGTCACTTGTCAGACCATTCTTGCAATTTGTCTGTATCTTCCCACAGTTTCTCTTAGTCTTCCTCTGTTCTTATCCTCATCAGCTTCACCTCGTGTTTAATAACTGTCAAGACGACACACTCCCCATGGTGTGTGTGTGTGTGTATGTGTATGTGTGTGTGGTGTGTGTGTGTGTGTGTATGTGTGTGTGATGTGTGTGTGTGTGGTGGTGTGTGTGTGTGTGTGTGTGTATGTTAGTTAACATTTTGTCATAGGCACATGTCGATGAGACACTAGGTCTGTTGTATGTGTGTGTGTGTGTAGGAAACACTCGAAATGTTTCCGCCCGCCGGGAATTGAACCCCGGCCTTCCATGCGTGAAGGAGGGTTTAACCACCAGGCCACCGGGGCTGTGTGGGTGTGTGTTAGTTACCATTTTGTCCTAGGGGGGTGTGTGTGTGTGTGTGTGTGTGTGTGTGTCTCACCTAGTTGTACTCACCTAGTTGTACTCACCTAGTTGTGGTTGCAGGGGGCGACTCACAGCTCCTGGCTCTGCCTCTTCAATGGTCGCTACTAGGTCACTCTTCCTGCTCCATGAGCTTTATCATACCTCTTCTAAAGCTA
>WNWK01056648.1:0-10951 GCA_009830355.1 Cherax destructor
GTGTGGCAGGGTGTGTGAGAGGAGGGTGAGAGAACAGGGGTGTGTGAGAGCATGGGTGTGTGAGAGCAGGGTGTGTGTGAGCAGGGGTGTGTGAGAGCAGGGGTGTGTGTGAGCAGGGTTGTTAGAGAACAGGGTGTGTGAGAGCAGGGTGTGTGAGAACAGGGGTGTGTGAGAACAAGGGTGTGTGAAAGCAGGGGAGTGTGAGAGTAGGGTGTGAGTGGGGTGTGAGAGCAGGGGTGTGTGAGCAGGGGTGTAAGAACATGGGTTTGAGAGCTGAGAGTCTGTGAGAGCAGGGGTGTGTGAGAGCAGGGGTGTGAGATCTGGTGTCTTTGAGAGCAGGGGTGAGTGAGATGAGGGGTGTGAGAGGAGGGGTGTGAGAGCAGGGCTGTGAGAGCAGGGGTCTGAGAGAGCAGGGGTTTGTAAGAGCAGGGGTGTGTGATAGCTGGACTGTGAGAGCTGGGGTGTGTGGGAGGAGGGGTGCGTGAGAGCAGGAGTGTGTGAGAGGAGGGGTGTTCAATATATTTATAGATGGAGTTGTAAGATAAGTGAATGCTCGGGTGTGGGCAGGAGGTGTGGGGTTGAAAAATAAAAAATCTAACATAAAGTTGCTCTTCGCTGATGACACTGTGCTTTTGGGAGATTCTGAAGAGAAGTTGCAGAGGTTGGTAGATTAGTTTGGTAGGGTATGTAAAAGAAGGAAATTAAAATTGAATATAGGAAAGAGTAAGGTGATGATAAGAAAAAAAATAGATAACGGAAAACTGGATATCAGATTGGAGGGAGAGAGTATGGAGGAGGTGAATGTGTTTTGATATTTGGGGATGGATGTGTCAGCAGATGGGTCTATGAAGGATGAGGTAAATCATAGAATTAACGAGAGGAAAAGGTGAGTGGTGCACTGAGGAGCTTGTGGAGACAGAGAACTTTATCCATGAAAGCAAAGAGGGGAATGTATGAGAGTATAGTTATACCAACACTCTTGTATGGGTGTGAGACATGGGTAGTGAATGTTGCAACAAGGAGAAGGCTGGAGGCAGTGGAGATATCATATCCGTAGTTTGGAGATTATGAGGTGTGGGATTACCAAGACTATTATCCAGAGGCTGAGGTGTTATTGAGATGGTTTGGACATGTAGAGAGGATGGAACAAAATAGAATGACTGTAATAGTGTATAAATCTGTTGTGGAGGGAAGGCGGGTAGGGGTGGGCAAGAAAAGGTTAGATGGAGGGGTAAAGGAGGTTTTGTGTGCGAGGGGCTTGGACTTCCAGCAAGCGTGCGTGAGCATGAGCATGTTAGATAGGAGCGAATGGAGACAAATGATTTTTAGGACTTGATGTGCTGTTGGAGAGTGAGCAAGGTAACATTTATGAAAGGTTTCAAGGAAACCGGCAGGCCGGACTTGATTCCTGGGAATGGGAAGTACAGTGCCGGCACTCTGAATGAGGGGTGTAAGTGTTGCAGTTTTGTAGCTGTAGTGTAAGCACGCCTCTGGCAAGACAGTGATGGAGTGACTGATGATGAAAGTTTTTCTTTTTGGGACCACCCTGCCTTGGTGGGAAACGGCCGATGTGTTAATAATAATATATATATATATATATATTATATATATATATATATATATATATATATATATATTATATATAACTACACTGCACTAGCCAGGGGTCGAATCCATGATGCTTTGGCCCGCTTCATGGTTTGCGAAAACACATGACGCTCTAGTCCACTGACCCACACAATCCTTAAGAGTAGCGTATCCAGTAGCACTGAATGTAGTACTCGTTACCGATGGACATACGGTGGTGTGGACGCCTCTAAGCTAATTTCATTCTATTCCCTGTTTGGTGTACTAGCTCAACAAGCAGTATATTATATTATTGTAACCACGAACGAGAGGTATTGATCAATAACAACACTGCACTAGCCAGGGTCGAACCCATGATGCTTCGACTGAGGGCCAAAGCAGCATGGGTTTGACTCCTGACTAGTGCAGTGTTGTTATTGTTCAATATCACTCGTTCGTGTTACAATATATATATATATATATATATATATATATATATATATATATATATATATATATATATATATATATATATATATATATATATATATAATATATAAATTGGGTCCACCTCTGGTACAAATTGTGGGACCCATAGCCTCGGAGAAGTGGATAAAAGGCTTCAGGAAGAATATTTTGATTTCTTCCTGAAGCCATTTAAATATTCCACTTTCCCTACCACCCCATCTTTTTTTTTTTTTTTTTTACCGATAGGTATATTTTATTACATAATATGGTACAAAAGATTTAAGAGATACATTGTTGATATAAAGATGGCATATACAGTACACGAGTGTGAGAGATACATGTCTAGTACATATTGTTACATGTTTGTCAATGGTTATAATGCGAAAATCTCATCCAGCTCCTCCGAGCTGGGACGCGTGCCAGAATGCAGCATGCATTACCCTCTGAACAGCAGCGCTGAGTCGCTGGAACAGAAAACTAGCCCTGGGATCCTAGTTACCCTGTTGAGTCTTTGCCCAGCTCCTTGAGGAACTTAGATGCACTCTTTCCCCATGAGCCAAGGGTCTCCGAGCCTATGGAAACAAACATATAATGATGGGCAAGTTCTCCATATTTTCTCGACTTCTGGGACTCCCTGAAGGTGGCAGCTGCCCCTCCTTCCTCCCTGGTGTATTGGAGATAGGTATCAGCCAAGGTAGATGCACATGTGTAGTCCCACACCACCTGCTTGCCGTCTGTCCAGGCTTGAAGGGTGATACCATCTGGACGCTTTTGGCTGCCATCAGATCTGCATAGTTGGGGTGGCTCCCTTACTGCTGGGCATCCAGCTGTTGTGAGGCTCCTCTTGATAATGTTATTAACCTCTTCATGTCTTGCAATCTTTACCTCGGATTTACGACACACAAGACCATGGTACCCGAATCGGTCTGCTGCTTCACTGCCACAAATACACATGTGTTCGGCGAGAATAGGGGCGGCAAGTCGAAGGGCAACACCAATGCGGATGGTCTGTGGGTCGAGGCGTGTGCCAAGGCTGGAGTTGGGAACAGCCAAAAGAAAGTCCCCTGCATGAGGAGCTCTCACTGCAAGGAGGCGGGCTCTATCCTTTCCTGTCACACTCTGAAGCATTGCTGGGGCTATATTCTCTACTATTGGGCCATCCCAGTGCGACTGTTTGTAGTTGTTGAGGGGAGCAGGCCTGGTTTCAGAGCCTGTTAGATTATCCCAGATCCTGGCTCCATCAACGAACTTTTGGTCATAGATTCCAATCGTATCCCTAAGATGTTCAGGGAGAATTGCTGCTACAAGCCCTCTGGATGCACTGCATGAAAACAGGAAAGCAGGTAGAACAATCTGAGATGACTTGCGGACACCTATGCCTCCTAGTCTGACTGGGAGTGTAGCTTGGTCCCACTGCCCATCTTCTAGAGTAAGGTTAAGTACTTTAGTAAAGATCTGCCTCAGGATACTGTCATATTCGTGCAGTATAGGGTTATCATATGAAGGAGCACATCTTAGGAAATATGTCAACCTGGGCAGACTCAAGCATTTTGTGAGAAGGTACAAGGCATCATGGGTGTCAAGATTGCCTATTCGTTGTTCCATATATATTTATATATATATATATATATATATATATATATATATATATATATATATATATATATATATATATATATATATATATATATATATATATATATATATATAAATATATATGCAAAAAGACTACAGTAAACAGATGATAATCAAAATATCAAGACAACCACTGATGAAAAAATAAGAAAATTCCAGTCGCTTAATCGTGATCTACTCACATTATGAAGGAACTGATAATGTGAGTAGTCACGAAAGCGCTTGGAATTCTTCATATAGTTCATAGTGTTGTCTTGCATATATATATATATATATTATATATATATATATATATATATATATATATATATATATATATATATATATATATTATATATATTATATTATTTTTATATTATATATATATATATATATATATATATATATATAATATATATATATATATATATATATATATATATATATATATATCATCATATGATATCATATATATAAAATATATACTATATATAGAACTATATATACATTTATCTTATTAGTGAGATTTTTATTATTATATATATATTATTATATATATATATATATATATATACATTATCTTTACTTCAGCTGTTATTATTGACTTGTAAATTTATTAATTATTTATGGTTTGTTGTTATTGTCTTATTTAATGTTAATTTTTAATTGTATTAATTATTCAAAGACATATACAATTATAATTGACTTAAGTGAAGTTATGAGTGACTTATGTTAAGCTGTTATTGATTTGTGTAAAGGTATTTTCGTGTTTGAAGTATCATTGGTATTTTATAGTTATTATTTTCATATTTGAAATTATTTTCTTCACGAGTGAAGTTCAAACTCTAATAACTTTGCAGATGATATTAGTGACTTATATGAAGTTATTATTGACGTGTCGTCACGACTGTCCTTTAGGTCAATGTGAATGACAAGAATTTAGGGACAGCTAAGAAATCCTCCTCAGTCTGTAAATTCTCACTTCCAGAAGAAAAGTTCTGTCCCTTTTCATGTCATTTGCTGGAACAGGTCTGGTTGAGTAACCTGCTGAAGTTATTATTGACTTGTATGAAGTAATTGTTGACGTGTATGAAGTTATTGTTTAATATTAAGTTCTTAAAGGCTTTAGCAAAGGTGGTATTGACATGTGTTAAGCTTTTAACTGACCTTACTGAAGTTATCATTGACCTCTGGAACGTTAGATTGTGTTACGTGAAGATTTTATTGAGTCTAATTGCAATTTGAGTTTAATGAGAAGAGATGTTAATGACTTTTGTGGCATTACTGAGTTCGGTGAAGACAGTGAGGGGCAAAAGTGTGTGATTCTCCTACACGCAGCTGCGTGGGTCAGTGCAGGTCTAAGCACAAACCTAACTCACCAAAGAAGAGTTTTGTTGTCAACTGATGTGTACACAATGCCTCATTGTGATAACAAGGGCAAAAAACAAATGGATAATTAGAAACTAGACAGTGACAGACTATGTAGACATGAAAATTGTTGTAGACACTTGTAGTTTGCTGCCATAACTGAGCCAGAAACTGCTGCATACCGCGATGTAGTTAACACTATAACTATAGAACTGCCAAGTAGTCTTATGTGTTGTCAGTCCTTACAGGAATTGTTACTGTTTAACCTAATTGCTCGCCTCACCTACGCTTATGATGCTAAACACTTAAACAGGTGTTAGAGACTAAAATCTGTAAACACTAGTTTGTGTGTAATTGTCCTTCTGGTTGTGGAAGGTCAACTAAAGCGGTGTTTACTATGAAACAGGCGCTCTTAAAAACCTTTCATTGTTGTAAAATTAAACAATATACTCCATTTGATACATTGATGTTTACAATAAAGAGAAAAGAGTTTAAGGGTTTAATTAACCTTAGTTTTTGGTTAGTTTATAAGGATTGAAATAACTATCGATTTTAATGTTCGCATGTATAGATGTATAAATGTCGTCCCGAATTCAAATACAAATCGGTGGTGGCGCTTAAAAAATAAGGCTTTTTTTTCAAATTAGCAGAGTTGGTATATGAAATTTGGATTTTGGAGTGAGGTAAATAAGTTGAGAAAACCTAGGGAACACATGGATTTAACAGTTATAAACAAACATGAAGGTGGGATGTTTGAATATTCGTGGTTGTAGTATGGATGTGAAGAAATAATTTATTGTGGATGCTATGAATGAAAAGAAACTGGATTTTCTAGCTGTACGCGAAACGATGTTAAAGGGTTTAGGAAAATTTCAGCTGGGACGTGTAAATATTATTAGGTCAGGTGTAACTGAGTGAATTAGAGGCAAGAAAAGAGTAGCAGTAATAATAAATGATCAATAATGTAAAGTAATGACGGAATATGTATGAATATATTCAAGAATTATGTGGATTAAAATAAGTGTAGGAGGTGAGATGTGGGTAATAGTAAGAGTTTATGCACCAGAAGAGAGGGATGTGAAGGAGAGAGAGAGAGAGAGAGAGAGAGAGAGAGAGAGAGAGAGAGAGAGAGAGAGAGAGAGAGAGAGAGAGAGAGAGAGAGAGAGAGAGAGAGAGATTTTAAGAAATGAGTGTTTATGGAGTTTTCAACAAAGTGAGAAAGTAATTGTTGTAGTAACCTACATGATAAAGTGGGAGAAACTGTGGTAGAGGGCGTAGTAGGTAAGTTTGTAGTGCCAGGGGAAAATGATAATAGGGGGCCTCTAACTGAACTATGCATAGAAAAAGGTTTGGTAATACGAAAGAGGATAAGGTAATTAAAGAAAAAGAGGATACTCAGGTACATGAGACATGACATAAGACGTGGACTATGTATTGGTAGTTAGAAATATGACGAGTGCATGTTTTTAGAGGAGTGACAGATATACTGGATCATTATTTAGTGGTAGCTGCAGTGGGAGCTACAGGGAGATGGGGTACAAGGAGAATGTCATGAGTAAGAGAGAAATTGAAGTTTTTAAATTAAAGAGTAAAGTTTAAGCAAATATTGGGAGAAAAGAAGACTAGAGAGAGTACAGACAACGAGTACGGGGTAGAGGAGGTAAGGGGTAGATTTAAAAATGCAGTGAAAGTGTGTGCAGCAGAAGTTTATGGATGTAGGAGGGTGGGTGCAGGAGGAAATAGGAGCAATTGGTGGAATGATGAGGTAAATAGAGCGGTAAAGGAATATAAATATAAATTGAATAGAAACCGACAAGTTGTTAAATGGGACACTTCTGCAACATTTTGCAATCTTTGTTTCTTATCTTCCATTGTTCTTCTCTGCACTGGAGTGAAGAAACCACTGGCTAGCGAAACGTTTCAGGAATAAAGATTCCTAAATGTTGCAAAAGTGTCTTACTATAACAATAACAAGTGAGAAAAAGTTAACATATGAAAGGGTTCCACAATTTAGAAGTGATACACAGTAGGAGAAGAATGTGGAGTGTAAAAGAGAGGTTAAAAGAGTGGCGAGGGAAAGTAAAGGAGAGCTAATGAGAGACTGGGAGAGGTTTTATTAAAAAGTTTTGCTGAGAATAAGAAAATATTTTGGAGTGAGATAAGTTGAGAAAACCTAGGGAACACATGGATTTAACAGTTATAAACAAAAGAGAGAAGCCATTAGATGGAGAGGTGGAGGTACTGGAAAGATGGAGGGAACACTCTGAGGAATTGTTGAATAATGACGAAGAGGGGAAGGTTGTGAGTTCTTAATTGGGTAGGAAGGTAAAACACCTTTCAGGAGTGAAGAAGAACCAGATGTGAGTCTGGGGAGGTGCATAAGGCTGTTGGTTAGCAAGATATTAAGACAAAACTGTTAAAAGCAGGTGGGTATATATAATTTTGGAGAGGTTGGCGCATTTTTTCAATACATGCTTGAAGCTGGTGACAAATCTAGGGATTGCCAGAGAGCAAAGCAGGTTACATTGTATGAAGAAAAAAGACATAAAAGGGAGTGTAATAATTAGAGGGGAATTAGCCTGTTGAGTATAGTGGTTAAATTGTATTGTAGAGTTATTTTTGAAAAATTGTGGATGAGAGAAGGATTGGTGAGGAACAAAGATAATTTAGAAATAGAGGATGTGTAGACCAAGTGTTTACAATGAAGCACATAAGTGAACAGTACATACATTAAGGTAAGGAACTTTCCATTGCATTTATAATGGATTTACAAAAGGCATATGATAGGGTGGAAAGGGGAGCAATGTGGCAGATGTTTTATGTTTATAGCTATCAACATAGAAGCAGAACTTTTATATGGATAGCGAGGCAGGGATTAGCGTATATATGCGAGTGAAATTATTTTTTTAATACGCCGTTGACAGGGATGTATAATATCACCATGTTTGCATAATATATTTATACTTGGGGTCGAGAAGTGAACACTAGGGTGTTAGGGAAAGGTGTGGGATTGAAAGATGTTGAATCTAGTATGGAGGGGAAGTTGTCACAGTTGCTTTTTACCCAGTTCTTTTAGAAGATTCTGAGGATAAGCTGCAAAGGTTGGTATGCATTTGGGAGGGTACTTAAATAAAGGAAATTAAAGTAAACTTAGTGGAAGTAAATTTACTTCCACTAATCCATCTTTACCTTATATGTATGGATTAATAAAAACACACAAACCAGGTAATCCAGTTAGACCAATTATTAGCTCCATAGGTTCAGTTTCTTATAAACTTTCTAAATGGCTTGTTGATATTTTGAGCCCAATTGTTGGAAAAATTTATAATTTTAATGTTAAAAACAACTTAGATTTAGTTGATAAATTAAGCACCTTGACTGACTTAAATGATTTCAATATGGTTAGTTTTGATGTTACATCTTTGTTTACAAAAGTTCCAGTTGATGATTTACTTAGTTTCTTATCTGAAGAAGTGGTTAATTACGATTTACCGTTGCCAGTTCCTATTATCATTAAACTTATTAAACTTTGTATTGTTGATGCAAAATTTGTATTTAATGATGAGTTTTACACTCAGAAATTTGGTATGGCAATGGGAAATCCTCTTTCACCTGTTCTTAGTAATTTATACATGGAATTTTCGAAACAAGATTGCTTAACACAATCCTTCCCAATAGAGGTAAGTGGTATAGATATGTTGATGATATTTTGTGCCTTAATAACCATCCAATTGATTTTCCAAATGCTGAGCAAGTTGTATCAAGTAAGTCCATGGTTGAGAGGAATATAATAGAATCATGTTTCATTAAAAGCAGTTTTGAAAATAATAAGAATATTTCTTTTGGTTTATATAAATTGGATTCATTTATAATTAATAAAATTTGGGAAGAATTTAATGATAAATTGGACAAATCTTAATGCTTGGGTAGAGTTTCAGGTCCCCTTCACAGAGTCGGGCGATGTCACGCTACTGTGAGGTGTGGTCTTTGTTAGTATGATGTGACTGTGAGGTGTAGTCTTGCCCCTTTATAAGCCTTCTTGTTTATGTTTTGTTTTATAGTTCCTTGATAATGTGAGTAGTCACGAAAGCGCTTCGAATTCTTTTTTTTCATAGTGGTTGTCATGCATATTTTGATATCACCTGTTTACCGTGATTTTTTTGCATATATATATATATATATATATATATATATATATATATATATATATATATATATATATATATATATATATATATATATATATATAAGAACATAAGAAAGGAGTAACACTGCAGCAAGCCTGTTGGCCCATACTAGGCAGGTCCTTCGCATTCCATCCCACTAACAGAATATTTGTTCAACCTAATCTTCAGTGCTACCCAAGAAATAAGCTTTGATAATTCTATTTACTCATATGCAATTCCCACTCAAATCCAACCCCTCTCACTCATGAATTTATCCAACCTAAATTTGAAACTACCCAAGGTCCTTGCTTCAATAACCCTACTAGGCAGACTGTTCCACTCATCAGCTACCCTATTTCCAAACCAATCTAAACTTATCTAATTTGAATTCATTATTGCAGGTTCTCTCTTGGAGAGATATCCTAAAGACCTTATTTATATCCCCTTTGTTAATACCCATTTCCCACTTGTATACCTCGATCATGTCTTCCCTCATTCTTCGTCTTACAAGTGAATGTAATTTTAGGGTCTTCAATCTTTCTTCATACGGAAGATTTCTAATGCTATGTATTAATTTAGTCATTCTACGCTGAATGTTTTCTAACGAATTAATATCCATTCTGTAATATGGAGACCAGAACTGAGCTGCGTAATCTAGGTGAGGCCTTACTAACGATGTATAAAGCTGTAATATAACCTCTGGACTTCTGTTGCTTACACTTCTTGATATAAATCCCAGTAATCTGTTTGCCTTATTACGTACGCTTAGGCATTGCTGTCTTGGTTTAAGGTTGCTGCTTACCATAACCACCAAGTCCTTTTCGCAATCTGTAGGGCCAAGTTCTACGTTATTTAACTTATAAGTGCTTGGGTTATGGACACTTCCGAGCTTCAGAACCTTGCATTTATCTACATTGAACTGCATCTGCCACTTTTCTGACCAGGAATTGAGTTTGTCAAAATCCTCCTGAAGTTCCCTGACATTTACGTTAGAATCAATTATCCTATCTTCGTGTCATCGGCGAATTTGCTCATATCACTAGTAATTCCCTCATCAAGGTCATTGATATATATTATAAACAACAACGGGCCTAAGACTGATCCCTGTGGAACACCACTTGTTACATATCCCTACTCGGATTTAACCCCATTTATGCACACTCTCTGCTTCCTATTGGTGAGCCATGACTCGATCCATGACAGCACTTTTCCCCCAAATCCATGAGCTGCCACTTTCTTTAACAGTCTCTGGTCTGGTACTCTATCAAAAGCCTTACTAAAATCTAAATAAACAATATCGAATTCTTTATCGTGATCAACAGCCTCAAAAGCTTTACTAAAAAAGGTTAATAAATTAGATAGGCAGGAACGGCTCCTCGTGAATCCATGCTGAGTATCATTAATCAAATTATGGTTATCTAGATGACTTCTAATAATATCAGCTATAATTGACTCTAGTAATTTGCCTACAATTGAGGTTAGGCTTACTGGGCGGTAATATGATGGTAGTGACTTATCCCCTCCTTTAAAAATAGGAATTACATTAGCCATCTTCCACATATCAGACACTACACCTGTTTGAAGAGATAAATTAAAAATGTTAGATATTGCCCAGAGGTATTTTTAAGGGGAACTATCTTATCCCTAACTTTTGTTCTATAAACCTGGAAAAAACTTTTTTGGGTTAGTTTTTGAATCCCTAGTAACTTTAATTTCATAGTCCCGTTTAGCTTTTCTTATACACTTTTAACGTCCTCTAATGTCAGTAT
>WNWK01056649.1:0-10951 GCA_009830355.1 Cherax destructor
AGGCAAGGGGGAGGTAATGTACAAGAAGAACTTGCATGGTCGTCGGCACCACAGACTGGGCATTCGGCCATGGACCTGCAAAATTTTGCTGGATGACCAAAATGCCAACAGTTTCTACACTGTTGTGGTGTAGTCACCTTTCAAACTTGTAAACGTTGACCTGCAATGTAAACCGAAGGTGGAAGTTCACGGCAGTCAAATGTTAAACGAGCTATATTGCAAGAATAACGTCTTCGCTTATTGGCAGGGAGGACAAAAGTGTCAACTTTAAGGATAGGGAGTTCTTGGAGCTCAAGCTGCTCCAAAATGTCATCACCACATGTCTGGAAATTCCTTGGACAATGGTGTTGGGAAAATGACAGAACCAGTACAAGAATTGAGAGAATGATGCTTGTCAATAGTGATCGGAACAGTATCTATGGTCGTAAGAAGAGAAAGATCACGAGCTTCGAAGGCATTCTGGACCGAGATGATGCGAGTGCCGCTCTTGAGAGCGTGAAATGAGATATCTTTACCAACATGGCGTAGCAGAGCCTTACCAATACTATGGTCTGAAAGATACGTGTTAGGAGAAGTCGGTCGCAGAGTAAAAAACTTTGTCCATTGAGTAGTGTGAAACAAAGAGTTTAAGGGGAGTGCGTGACAAGCTGGTCGTTTCTGAGATGAACGAGAAGGAAGTGTCGAATCATCATGTAAGGGTTGTGGTCGTTTGTGTGCGGGACTGGGGGTGGTCCGACGTGTGACGGGCGGGCAATTCGAAAATTGCTGCACCGTTAAGGGAGAAGCCGGAATCAAAGTCAGAGAATAGTGAAGGTTAG
The DNA here is from genome assembly GCA_009830355.1 of Cherax destructor. Taxonomy (NCBI): domain Eukaryota; kingdom Metazoa; phylum Arthropoda; class Malacostraca; order Decapoda; family Parastacidae; genus Cherax; species Cherax destructor. The sequence goes on from WNWK01056649.1 coordinate 819, forward strand.
ACGTATCGAAAGGGCTAGTCGGATCCCCGGTACCTGAAGCAGGTGTCGAACCGGCACCAGCAAGAGGTACAGGGGTATTAGAGTTGTCTGAAGAGTTGTCCATTAACGAGGTAGGGTCAGAACTAGGTGTGGTATCAAGAAGTGGCCCGGGGGTAGGTTCACGGATTAGGGCATCCATGGTTAGGTTACCTCTTTCTTTTTGTTTTTAAGAAAAAAAAAGACAGGAGAAAATAAAATAAAAATAAAAAAAGAATAAAAAAAAGAGGGGAACGTGGAGGAATAGCTCCTAGGAGGAATGAAAGGGGCGTAAATCCCCCTCCGCGCCCAAGAAGACCTCAACACCGCAAGTAGTGCAGTTGCTGCATGGAACCCGTGCCATACCCTACCCTTCATGCCAGTAAACCAGCAATCCGGGATAGCAACCTCACATCCACCGATCCACCTCGGCGGACAAAAGAGAGGGCGGCTGGATATCCGCCACAAAGCATACCGCCTTTGGCCACCACCCCCGGAATCCGAAAGGGGGCCTCCAGGGACACACCCGTCGCCCGAAAGATACCCAAGGCCATCCCCCGGGAGACCGAAGAGGGATCAGGACATCCCCAGGCGATCCAAATTCCACGGCAAACTACACCACCGCCAAGAACCTCAACGGAATGGGATTGGACCACGGTACCCTTCCCCCTACCTAGGAACTAGAATGCCTGTGGAGAGAAGCTCCCAGGGTAAAAATGGGAAGGAAATAAGGGAGGGATGAGGAGGAGGAAAGGGAAAAGGGAGGATGGGGAAGATGTGAAAGGGGAGGGGGGATTCGGGGGTAATTAGGTTCGGTCTGAGGAAGACCAAGAGGTCCAATTCCTCAGACCCATAGCCTCTTTACCGCGACATGGAGCCCCCCTTAAAGAGGTTCACTTAGTGAAATTTAGCGTCTTCATAGGTTATGTCACGAGACATTCACCTTATCTCTGATCTCAAGTTCAACTCTCGACCTACATTGTTCTGGTATCTATGCACAGAATTAGTCCTGAATTTGGAATTGCTGAACTCAGTTTCAGCAAACCTTTAGTGGATCTGGCTGAGGGTCCCCAGTTAGGGTCGTTTTGGTCTCCTTGCATGACGTTGTGCTGTTCACTGCTTCCAGTAATATTATTGTTTGGAGAATAAGTCGTCATACTAGGTAAAAGGACACAAGTGCAACTAATGTGATATTTTATTGTGGCAACGTTTCGCTCTCCAGGAGCTTTATCAAACTCCTGGGGAGCGAAACGTTGATACAATAAAATGTCACATTAGTTGCACTTGTGTCCTTTTACCTAACACATTGTCGGTAATTCTACCAACATTAATAAAAGTCGTCATACTGTTGAAGCTGTTTGATGGCCTTGATGGTCCAAAAGTTGACATCTCTTGGAACTTGTTGCTGTCGGTCACATTCTAAGTCGAGTCAATCCGAGCACATACCCTGTACTCACAACACATACCCTGCACTCACATCACATACCCTGCACTCACAACACATACCCTGTACTCACAAACATACCCTGCACTCACAACACATACCCTGTACTCACAACACATACCCTGCACTCACAACACATACCCTGCACTCACAACACATACCCTGTACTCACAACACATACATTAACACACCTACTTATGAGTAGCTCATCATACCAAAGTTCCAATACATATTAATAAGAGTATTATAGTGTACTGTATATTATCTGAAGTACTCATAGCATTATATGTATGATATATCCTTAATTATTCAAATTACCTTAACTGTAAATATTACCACCTAGATACCATTGTCATTAAAGATCTCAACCTTTATTTGTTTGGTTTCTATTCATTCAGTTGCAATCCAAAAGCGCTATTGAGTTGCAGCCTAATATTACAGGATAACTGGATTAGAATTCGTTGTGACACTGTTAAAAAAACAGAAACAGGTTAAATGCTAGAGGGGGTCATTATCTAAGGAGTTAGAGTTCGGTCGTGTATACCATAAGTGGTGGATGTGTGTACCTGTCTGACTCTCTTGATCCAAGGATATGGAGATACTGTTAATGAGCTATGGCTCTTAAGCAGTCTAACCTGGCATTATCTAATTTGTGAAGTAACATTTTGTTAGGATCATAGCCTAATTTAATCACACTCTTGGTGTATACTTATCCTCGTTATGTCTGTACAGGTGAAACAGTAAATTGATACTCTGACTCTGTCAAAGTTAGTTTCACTAAAACTTCAGACGCGTTGGTGGGTATCTAAATACCTGGGTGTAAAATATCATAGAAATTACACTGCCGAAACATTCACAACATTATTTAATGATATATTATTTCCTGCTTATACAGAGCTTTCTGATTCTGAATCAGATTCAGAGGAGAGCCTCGTGTCACAATTAGATAAAATGTCCCTAATTGATGAATTATGAGAGTAGACATAAGGCAGAAGTATGAGCCTAGTCAAGCTCCGTTTTTCCCTCGCCCCTTCTCGTCTTACTGAGACATTATAACAGTGTAGCAGACAGTATGACTCAGCGTCATACTCATACTACTGATTCTACACCTGAATATAGTAATCCTATACCTGATCTAGAAACTCTAGGATTTACTGGACTAGGCGCCCGTCCTAAAGAACGTCCTGATGGATGCGTTAATTTCCCTACGCCTCCACTGCTAGATCTGACCAAAGTTCTTTGAAAATGACTTAGACATTGATGTATTTGAGATCCAGGCACTGCAATGGCTAAGCCATGCAGACACTGGGCAACATTACTGCACACAGCTTTGACAGACAGAGCTCAAACTTGCCCTTTGACAAGTATGTTAATTATCATACTGTTAAACAAACTTTACTAGAGACATAACTTGTTACCTGTGAGTTATCACAGTGCATTTCGTACGTTGAAGCGAAGACAAGGTCAAACCTGTGTTGAATTCGCACGTGAGAAAAAGTTTGCGTTTGAGAAGTAGTGCAGGGCCTCAAATTACAGTTCTTTTGAAAAACTCTTTCGGCTTTTAGTGAACAACTATTTCTATAACTGGATCACTACAGACATACAGGAATATGTGATAGATCATATTGCATCTGATGTTCTAGAAACTGCAGCTTTAGCTGACGATTATGAAATAGCTCACAAACTTGTGAGTATTAAAGCACAAAGGAACACGGATATGAAGAAAAATGTCCTAGTACTAGGCAACACAATTCAGCAGACAATTTCTGACCTCACTTATGTAACTCACCTGTCACTGAGATCTCTGTTACTGGGGAGACTTGCACTCCTAAATCTGTCTATGTGGGAGGACAGAAACAGGATAAAGAGAAGTTAAATGTACCAATTGTAAGAGAATAGGACATTCTAGGAAATATTGCTATACAATGGAAAGATATATGAGGAATGTTGGTGCGGCTGGCGCCCCCACACAAGTCATATCTTCCCCTTCGATGCAACAAGGGCACGAAGAACTTGGCAATAATTCAACTTCTGCTGTTGTTCAGAATAATACAACTTAGACTAGATGCTGCCTAGAGTCAGAAAATATATCTGAGGATAAAATTCGTTCTGATACGAGTCCTTATCTAGGTAAAGGGAAGGTGGGACTGAACGAATCACAACTAACTCGTGTAATTACCTTCCGAGACACAGCCTTATTGAGAGATGGTGTATTTCCCATAACGAATGACACTTATACAAAGATAGATGTCTTGTTAGAAGCCTATTTAGGGACGGTAATAAAAGTATCTCTTCATAAAGTATATATAAAGACAGCCATTACACTGGTTACGTTTCAATGGGTATTTCCAGTGGTTCTTTTCCTATCAGGTAATCATGTTTGTTGATAGGGAATGACGTTCTTTAAGCCCGTATATGTAAAGAACCACTTGCCATTGATAATACAACTGATGAAACTTATGCAGTTGAATTCTGAGAGCATTAATGAGATTTCTCTCACAAATTGGACTGCCACGAGAGATTCAGTTGGATCAGGGATCCAACTTTACAAGATATTTCGTGAGGCATCATCAAGAGAAGTCTCGCCCTAGCCTATTGCCCACCAGAATGGGAACCTCAAGTACTGAGGTCTGACGGAAGCTAAAAGCGTCCAGATGAAGCCACTACGCTACCCTGGAAGAATGGTAAGCAGATTGCGTTGGACTACACCTGTGTTTCTACGTTGGCTGACACCTACTTGCCATACTCTGAAGCTGAAGGGTGAGGCCTTTAGTTTCGGAGATATCCTAAAGACCAACAAATACGGAAGGCTGCCTTCTTGTTATAACTTCGTCTCAGTTGGGTCCGAGACCCTTGGAGCATGGGGCAAGTGTGCTCAAAAATTCGTGAAAGGTGAAAAACCCATCACGGAAACCAAGGGCCCCAGAGGGGCCAGTTTACTCTTTCAGAGACACAGTGTTGCGATCCAGACGGGAAATGTCTGCAGCATTCTGGGCACACGGCCTACTGCTGAGGAGCTGGATGAAGTATTTGAGATGTAGGCCCTGAGATGGTGGTAGAAGAAAATATTCAAAGAGTTTCAGGGAGACTCTTGAATTCTTCCTGAAGTACGTTTATTCTCTTCTCTGAGGATGAGGGTCCCTGGTATACATACATACATATATTTATTTATAATACAAACACACACCCACATACACACAAACACACACACAGAGTTGACTGTCGATTAGAACTATAGTTAGATCCTTGAAAGTGTCATCTAAGACAAAACCGTCTAACAAAGTGAAGAACCTTTGGGACAAATAGGGGTAGATTCCGTAAACACCCTTAAAATAGCAAACAACATTACTTTGGCCTCCAAATTGTAAAAAGGAAAAAATATAAATTAATTGTATAACTCGTTGTCGAGATGTATTTTGTTTAATGTATTATCTAAGGATACAAATGTTGCAGCAATAATATTCCTTACTTTAAATTGTCTTTACTGGTGTATGTCGATGATTCTGAACAGAGTGGAGATGTATACTATTGGACTATTTGGCTGAGGTGGATAGTTGTGTATTGTAAGCTGAGGTGGATCGTTGAGGTTCTGGAGAAGTGAAAAATCTTGTAAGGCATCTCTGGTCTCTTTTACCCTGCTGCAATTTATACAGTTGGTAAGGCATCCTCTCTGCTCCTCTTCAGTGAAAAAGTCTGGTAGTTTAGCAGTAACATGGAACTGCTTACGTAACTGTTGCAATGTTAACTGTTTTTCTTCAGATTCTTCTTCTTCACCTTCCTCTGTTATCTGCCTCCCATGTATCTGTCCACTGAGCTCTGCCAACATTTCCTAATCTTCTAAAAGCTCATTTACATCATCATCCTGCATATCTTCAAAGCCCTCACCTAATAATTTCCTTGCCAGCTGAACTATTTCCTGCACTTGACTCTCAAGCGAGGGGATAACCTGTTGAAGTATTCACTACATTAGGCCACAGCTTTCCCCAACCTGTTTTCAATGTTGATAGAGGCACTTCATTCCATCCACTTGTGCCACAAGTTTGCTACTGCAAGGTTGGAGTCACTTTTATGTGTAGTTACACTTAAAAGATCTAGTAACTCCACGATCCAATGGAAGTATTAAAGATGTGAGGACACATCGAACAAAACTTCTGGGTGAGTCTGAAAATTGTCAGAGGTCAAGAGAACCTTGAATGCAAGGTTCTTGTTGCACAAGAAGTGACGCATAAACCAGTCAATAATGCGGAATGCATTACCTGATGCATTACCGCAAAGGAGCAAGCTGAAGAGATCCTTTGCTACCTTGAATCCTAGTGCACTTTTCTCTTCCTGATTGATGGAATTTCTTGTTAACCTTTTCTTGCAATACACACTTGACTCATCAGCACTAAACATATGGCTCGTAGCCACCCTCAGAAATAATTTTCTGCAATTCAGCACGGAAATTACTTGCTGCTGTGTGATTAGCCGAATCACTTTTACCAGAAAACTTAATACTATGTAACCTATTACGTAATTTGAACTTGTGGAACCAGCCAGTGCTAAACACACTTTTTTGTTCAGGTTTTCCTTCCTCATCATTTACTGTTTTACAGTACTCAAAGGCCTTTTTCCTTTTAAAAATGAAATTAAGTAGAGCACTTTTCTTCGTCTTTTGTTCAGTCTACTCAATACGTTTTCTGTTTAATTTAGCTTTAGTAACCTGTGTCATTCCTTTAAAGAGGTGACAACCTGTGTCATTCCTTTTTACTTAACGAATTAATGCTTGATTCATTAGGTCCATAAGCTCTCGCCAAACAAACTTGTTCATGCCACTTTAAGCATCACTCACATGCCACTTGGGTGCATTAGTTACTACGCAGATACAGGATATGGTAATGAAAAGATAAAAAATCGATTCACAAGCACAGATCTGAGAATCGTAGGGACACGTATGTACGGACTACTGAGACGGACGCAGTGGAGAGAGTTAAACCCAACTAAAAACACTGGGCCAGGTAACATTCAAGGCAGATTCCTTAAAGATGGTGCGTCTGAATTGCCATTCCTCATTACGCACATAATAAATGTCTCCATCACCACCACTACACGGCCAGAGGGATTCAAGGAGGCCAGAGTTTCTCCTTTCTTAAAGAAAAACAGTAGGTCTGACGTCAGCAACTATAACCTTCTAGCATTTTCAGTGTGATGTCCAAAATTTTAGAGAAAATGGTGTATTGTCAAGTAGTTAAGTATTATAATGCCAAAATCATTCTACATAGTTACAAATCAGGTTTGAGGAGATCTTACTCGACTAATACCTTCCTAATTAATCTGTTGGACTAAAACTCAAATGTCATTAGGGAATCTTATAGTTATGGTGACCGTGGTCTTGCAAAAGGCATTTGATACAGTTAACTATAATATATTATGTAAGAAACTGCAGGCTATCGGCATAGGCAACCAGAAACAAATTGTCAAAGTCAGTAATACAGAATCAAAACACCTGCCGATAGTATGTGGGGTTTCCCAGGGTAGTATCCTGGGTCCCATATATTTTCATGTCATGCGAATGACATGCACATCAGTGTAAGTTTCTGTTGCATGCAGACGACAGTGCTTTTCAATTCTCAGATAAAGACCCACAAGATACAGCTAACACACTAGCATTAGAGCTTGAGTCCTGCAGCAAATGATAAGTAGACAACAAACTATTGCTAAACATCGGGAAAACAGAAACCATTCTCTTTGGTATGAAACGTAAACTGAAAAGGGTAATGGAAATGATGTGTCTGAGTTCAATGTTTGGTATGAATATTATGCAAAGAATCCGTAGCTTGGAGATTATGAGAGGTATTATCCAGAGGGCTGAGGAGAGGAACTGTTGAGGTGGTTTAAACATTTAGAGAAGATTGGAAGTCTTATAAATCTGTAGTAGAAGGAAGGTGGTGTAGGGTTCGTCCTACTAGAGGCGCAAAGGAAATGCATGCCATGAATCAACAAACATGGAGTCTCAGCCTCCGGAGAAATGCCAGGTGCACCCACTCATAGAATCACCCTCAAGCCCTAGCCTCCCTCACCTAAACATAATAACTCAAAACAGACCATACTACACCCTCCTCCACATGTTGGGACACCATATTCACCAACGTGCAAGTACGTACCTTCCTCACAACCGCTCCTCACCCCAATCCCCAGACCTCATGTACTCAATCAACCCAACCTCCTTATTCATCTCTGTCTATATTGTAGGATCCTGATCCCCTCCCCTTCTCGTGTACTCCCAAATCACACCAATTGCTTCCGCCACCTTTAACCATGTGTAAGGATCAAGAATCCAGAAACCAGCAAACAAAAACACAGTAATGAATAGGAAGCTGAAGCTGTGTTGCACCATTTCAGATGGAATAACAAATAAGAGTGACGAGTAGCATAAACGAATAGTGAAGGCATACCCAGACATTGCAGCACTCACGGAGATAAAGTTGACAGACAGATGCGGTCTTTCCGGATGAATATCAGATTTTGAGAAAAGACCAAAAGAATAGAGGAGGGGGCCTTAGAAGCACTATTTATAAGAAATCAGTGCAGTTTTGAGAAGCTGGGAGGAATGTACAGAGAGGAATAAGATGAATATATAATATGCACACTGAAGACCAGGAGTCCTAATGTGTCGATACCAGTAATGCACAGCAATAAGCTAAACTGCAAGAGTCCAAGACAAGAGCATGATGCAAGCAACAGAGCAATGATGAGTTACCCAGAAGAGCATGGCAAACTACAGGTCATGGAAGAATTTAACCACACAGATTCACTGGAGAAACTAGAGCCACACGTGGGACCAGAAACATGGAGGGCTAAGATGCTGGAGGAGGTGGTAATGGAGAACCTTATGTACCAACATGTTAGAGACACAACCAGAGAGTTATAAGAGGATGAACCAGAAAACCTGGACCTTGTACTCACCCTGATTGGTTCTGACAGAGAATATTACATATAAATAACTCCTTGGCACTAGCGACCACACGGTTCTGAGTTTCGAATATTTTGTTGTGGGAAAAATGACTAGAAAGGAAGACAGTGAATGAGATGATGGGGTATGTGGGTGTGTGAAGAGACGCAGTGGTGAAATTCATACTCAGGAGCAAAAGAAACAATGAGAAGAAAAGAGTGAGACCATGGTTTACCCAGAGGTGTAGAGAAGCCAAAGCTAATTGTGCTAGAGCATGGAAAAATTATAGAAGAAAAGGAACTCAGAAAAGGAGTTGAGCCGAAAAGTCAGAAACAGGTATGCATGGGCAAAGAGATATTCAACCTTTCTTTGCCCATGCATACCTGTTTTGAAATGACAGAGCACTGAAAGCCAAATTCGACATAAAGTTCTAATACAGTAAGGGACCAGGTAATCTGACAAAAGACAAAAGACGGTAGCTCACAAGAAATACCAAAAAGTCTTCGAGGAGCTCAGCAAGAAATTTAGGAAGGTATTCCAAGAGGAGACATGAAGGCTTCCAGCAAACCATGGAGGAAGAATGCAACAGCGAGCGTTGGACACAATACACATAACTGGGGAGAAGATAAAGCTACTATGTGAGCTAGATGCCTCGAAGGCAGTGGGACTAAATATCTCTCCATGGGCCCTGAAAGAAGAAACAGAGTTGCTGTGTGTGCCTTTAACAAGTCTATCGACACAAGGCAACTGCCGAAGATATGGAAGACAGCAAATATAGTCCCAATATTTAAGAAAGGAGACAGACAGGTAGCGTTAAATGCAGACCAATGTCAATGACTTACATAGTATGTAAAATTATGACGAAGATTGTAAGGAGAAGAGTGGTGGAACACCTAGAAAGGAGTAGGCTCATACATGACAACCAGCAATGCTTTTGGGAAGGTAAATCCTATATCATAAACGTTGTGGTGTTCTATGGTAAGGTAACAGAATGTAAGAAAGAGAGAGGATGGGTAGATTCAATTTTCTTGGACAAGATGAAGGCTTTTGTCACACTGCCAAAAGACTGGCATTAAATCTAGAAGATCAGGCAAGAATAACAGGGAAAGCACTACAGTGATTCACGGCATACCTGATAGGAGCATAACAACGAGTGATTTTCCGCAAAGAGGTGTCAGAGTGGGTGCAGTGGGTGGCCAGTGTTGTTTCTTGTATATGGTGAATGACATGATGGAAGGAATAGAATCAGAGGAAAACCTGTTCGCAGATGAGTTAAAGCAATTGGGAGAAAAAAAAACACGTGAACCAGGAAAGGCTACAAATCGATCTGGACAGACTGCAGGTCTGGTTTGACAAATGGTTCCAGGAGTATACCACAACACTGATCACTTAACCTGAACTACCCTAAAAACTTAACTCTACCCAAATTTTCTTTTACTTTAATAGATATTGTACACCTACGACAAAACAAATTATTTCCCATACAAATTTCATCCATACAGATTCGGTATCACTTCCCAACGATTTATCTCTGTAGTAAATAATTAACACCTTGTATTTTGCATTCGGTAGACATGTTTAGATTCTTTAAATCAAACCATTTTTTTCGGTAATTGCGATGATACCAATGTTTCTTTTGCACACAATTAGCCTCAATTTGTTAACTTTGATCTTAGCGTCACGTCTCTTAATTTACTTGATTCTGATAAAAAATAATTCGTCTTTTGCCCTGATTTGTTTTTT
>WNWK01056650.1:0-10950 GCA_009830355.1 Cherax destructor
AAATGGAAAACAGGAATAAATAAAGGGGATGTAAATAGCGTGCTAAAAATATCTAGTATTGACAGGACTCGCAGCAATGGCTTTAAGTTGGATAAATTCAGATTCAGGAAGGATATAGGAAAGCATTGGTTTGGTAATAGAGTTGTCGATGAATGGAACAAACTCCCGAGTACAGTTATAGAGGCTAAAACGTTGTGTAGTTTTAAAAATAGGCTAGATAAATATATGAGTGGGTGCGGGTGGGTGTGAGTTGTACCTGACTAGTTTGTGCTACTAGGTCAGATGCCGTGCTCCTTCCTTAAGTGAATGTAACCTGACCTGGCTGGGTCGGGGGCATTGGCTTAAGCCGTTGGAGATTTGGACCTGCCTCGCATGGGCCAGTAGGCCTGCTGCAGTGTTCCTTCTTTCTTATGTTCTTATGTTGTTACTGTCCCATACGCCACCTCCACTGCTGTTACTGTCCCATCCGTCACCTCCACTGCTGTTACTGTCCCATGGAAATAAATGTATAAAATACCGACACAATGGAAAAATAAACACATAAGCAGTATAATGTGATCCTTTATTGACAACGTTTGCCCACGCAGTGGGTTTGATCGAGTCACAGACAGATCTAGATCTGTCTGACTCGATAAAGCCCACTGCGTGGGCGAAACGTTGTCAATAAAGGATCACTGCTTATGTGTTTATTTTTCCATTACTGTCCCATACGTCATCTCCACTGCTGTTACTGTCCCATACGTCACCTCCACTGCTGTTACTGTCCCATACGCCACCTCTACTGCTGTTACTGTCCCTTACGCCACCTCTACTGCTGTTACTGTCCCTTACGCCACCTCCACTGCTGTTACTGTCCCATACGCCACCGCCACCGCTGCCTGCCTCACAAGCAGGCTAACCCTTCAAAGATATATATATCCACTGGTGTCAGTGACTTTCCCTCACCCTCCTCTCCTCACTCCTGCACAGTGACAATGCAATGACAATTTTTTTTAATTCTTTAAGACGCCTGATTACCTATAGGCTACCTGAATACACAGGCCCCTGACGAAGCCTGCTCAATTATTATTATTATTATTATTATTATTATTATTATTATTATTATTATTGTTGTTGTTGTTGTTGTTGCTGTTATTAACACAACTATAATGAAGGTGAAGCGCTAAACTCGAAGGGATCCTGCAACGCCTGATGAAGGGAAGGCAATCAGTACACGTGTGGGCAGGATACTGTCATGACCCCGGAGCATACGATGAATATTACCATGAGTGTGGACCAGGTATTACACTGAACCATGAGTGTGGACCAGGTATTACAGTGAACCATGAGTGTGGACCAGGTATTACACTGAACCATGAGTGTGGACCAGTTATTACACTGAACCATGAGTGTGGACCAGGTATTACACTGAACCATGAGTGTGGACCAGGTATTACACTGAACCATTAGTGTGGACCAGGTATTACACTGAACCATGAGTGTGGACCAGGTATTACACTGAACCATGAGTGTGGACCAGGTATTACACTGAACCATGAGTGTGGACCAGGTATTACACTGAACCATTAGTGTGGACCAGGTATTACACTGAACCATGAGTGTGGACCAGGTATTACACTGAACCATTAGTGTGGACCAGGTATTACACTGAACCATGAGTGTGGACCAGGTATTACATTGAACCATTAGTGTGGACCAGGTATTACACTGAACCATGAGTGTGGACCAGGTATTACACTGAACCATGAGTGTGGACCAGGTATTACACTGAACCATGAGTGTGGACCAGGTATTACACTGAACCATGTGTGGACCAGGTATTACACTGAACCAAGAGTGTGGACAAGACATTATAATGAACTTTGAATATTGTCCGATTATTACACTGAGTGTGGGCAGGGTATTACACTGAGTGTGGGCAGGGTATTACACTGAGTGTGGGCAGGGTATTACACTGTGGGCAGGGTATTACACTGAGTGTGGACATGACATTACACTGAGCGTGGACAAGGTATTACACTGAGCGTGGACAAGGTATTACACTGAGCGTGGACAAGGTATTACACTGAGCGCGGGCAAGGAATTACACTGAGCATCGGCAAGGTATTACACATGAGTGTGGACCAGGTATTACACTGATGAGTGTGGACCAGGTATTACACTGAGTGGACCAGGTATTACACTGAACCATAAGTGTGAACCAGGTATTACACTGATGAGTGTGGACCAGGTATTACACTGATGAGTGTGGACCAGGTATTACACTGATGAGTGTGGACCAGATATTACACTGAACTGTGGACCAGGTATTACACTGATGAGTGTGGACCAGGTATTACACTGATGAGTGTGGACCAGGTATTACACTGACGAGTGTGGACCAGGTATTACACTGATGAGTGTGGACCAGGTATTACACTGATGAGTGTGGACCAGGTATTACACTGATGTGGACCAGGTATTACACTGATGAGTGTGGACCAGGTATTACACTGATGAGTGTGGACCAGGTATTACACTGATGAGTGTGGACCAGGTATTACACTGATGAGTGTGGACCAGGTATTACACTGAACCAAGAGTGTGGACCAGACATTATAATGAACTCTGAATATTGTCCGATTATTACACTAAGTGTGGGCAGGGTATTACACTGAGTGAGGGCAGGGTATTACACTGAGTGTGGGCAGGGTATTACACTGAGTGTGGGCAGGGTATTACACTGAGTGGGTAGGGTATTACACTGAGTGTGGGCAGGGTATTACACTGAGTGTGGACATGACATTACACTGAGCGTGGACAAGGTATTGCACTGAGTAGGTAGGGTATTACACTGAGTGTGGGCAGGGTATTACACTGAGTGTGGACATGGTGTTACACTGAGCGTGGACAAGGTATTACACTGAGCGTGGGCAAGGAATTACACTGAGCATCGGCAAGGTATTACACATGAGTGTGGACCAGGTATTACACTGATGAGTGTGGACCAGGTATTACACTAATGAGTGTGGACCAGGTATTACACTGAACCATAAGTGTGAACCAGGTAATACACTGATGAGTGTGGACCAGGTATTACACTGATGAGTGTGGACCAGGTATTACACTGAGTGTGGACCAGGTATTACACTGATGAGTGTGGACCAGGTATTACACTGAACCAAGAGTTTGGACCAGACATTATAATGAACTCTGAATATTGTCCGATTATTACACAGAGTGTGGGCAAGGTATTACACCGAGGGTGGCAGGATATTACACTGAGCGTGGACAAGGTATTACACTGAGCATGGGCAGGTTATTACACCAAGCATGGGCAGGGTATTACACCTGCAGTATGTGGCCAGGGTATTACACTCAGTGGGCGGCAGGTATTACACTCGGGGCAGGGTATTACCAGTGTGGAGCAGGGTATTACACTCAGGTGGGCAGGTATTACACTCAGTGTGGAGCAGGGTATTACACTCAGCGTGGGCAGGGTATTACACTCAGTGGGCGGGTATTACACTCAGGTGGGCAGGGTATTACACCGAGTGGGCAGGATTACACTCAGCGTGGGCAGGGTATTACACTCAGGTGGGCAGGGTATTACACTCAGCGTGGCAGGGTATTACACTCAGCGTGGGCAGGGTATTACACTCAGCGTGGGCAGGGAACTCAGCTGGGCAGGGTATTACACTCAGCGTGGGCAGGTATTACACTAGCGTGGGCAGGGTATTACACGTGCGTGGCAGGGTATTACACTCAGCGTGGGCAGGTATTACACCTAGCGTGGGCAGGGTATTACACTCAGCTTGGGCAGGTATTACACTCAGCTTGGGCAGGGTATTACACTCAGTGTAGGCAGGGTATTACACTCAGGTGGGCAGGGTATTACACTCAGTGTGGGCAGGACATTACACTCAGCGTGGGCAGGGTATTACACTCAGGTGGGCAGGTATTACACTCAGCGTGGGCAGGTATTACACTCAGCGTGGGCAGGATTACACTCAGAGTGGGCAGGTATTACACCAGCATGGGCAGGGTATTACACTCAGCGTGGGCAGGTATTACACTCAGCGTGGCAGATTCACTGCATGGGCAGGTATTACACTCAGCTGGGGGACATCAGGGCGTATTACACTCAGTGGGGCAGGGTATTACACCGAGCGTGGGCAGGGTATTACACTCAGCGTGGGCAGGAACTCAGGTGATACACTCAGCGTGGCAGGTATTACACTCAGCGTGGGCAGGGTATTACACTCAGCGTGGGCAGGTATACACTCAGTGGGCAGGATTACACTCAGCGTGGCAGGATACACTCAGTGGCGGTACCAGGTATTACACTCAGCGTGGGCAGGGTATTACACTCAGCGTGGGCAGGGATTACACTCAGCAGTGGGCAGGGTATTACACTCAGCGTGGGCAGGGTATTACACTCAGCGTGGGCAGGGTATTACACTCAGCGTGGGCAGGGATTACACTCAGCGTGGGCAGGGTATTACACTCAGCGTGGGCAGGGTATTACACTCAGCGTGGGCAGGGTATTACACTCAGCGTGGGCAGGGTATTACACTCAGCGTGGGCAGGGTATTACACTCAGCGTGGGCAGGGTATTACACTCAGCGTGGGCAGGGTATTACACTCAGCGTGGGCAGGGTATTACACTCAGCGTGGGCAGGGTATTACACTCAGCGTGGGCAGGGTATTACACTCCGTGGCGGTACACCAGGGCAGGGTATTACACTCAGCGTGGGCAGGGTATTACACTCAGCGTGGGCAGGGTATTACACTCAGCGTGGGCAGGGTATTACACTCAGCGTGGGCAGGGTACACTCAGCGTGGGCAGGGATTACACTCAGCGTGGCAGGGTATACACCAGCGTGGGCAGGTTACACTCAGCGTGGGCAGGGTATTACACTCAGCGTGGGCAGGGTATTACACTCAGCGTGGGCAGGGTATTACACTCAGCGTGGGCAGGGATTACACTCAGCGTGGGCAGGGCTATTACACTCAGCGTGGGCAGGGTATTACACTCAGCGTGGGCAGGGTATTACACTCAGCGTGGGCAGGGTATTACACTCAGCGTGGGCAGGGTATTACACTCAGCGTGGGCAGGGTATTACACTCAGCGTGGGCAGGGTATTGCACTCAGTGTGGGCAGGGTATTACACTCAGTGTGGGCAGGCAGGGTATTACACTCAGCATGGGCAGGGTATTACTCAGCGTGGGCAGGGTATTACACTCAGCGTGGGCACACGTGCGGGCACACGGGTAAATCCCTAACAACGCAGCACTAAACCTGTAGGGGCCATGTGGCTCCTGGTTAAACTTGAGGCAGTCACGTTGGATCCAAGGAAGAGGAAGACAGGATTAATTTAATAATTGAGAGGGTGACACGTGCACGGAGGGTGGTTCTTGGAGGGTCGCCATTGTGGTGCGAAGTTCAGTGTTATCTTGGAAGCAGTTTTAACACTATATACCTCTCCTCTTGTGTCTGCACCACACACACACTTTATATCTTACCTGAAGCAGTACTGGGGTAAGGTATCAGGTGCTATCATATTGTCTGGCAGGATGAGTCACACTATAAGCCACACAGCCACTCAGCCACAGCCACTCAGGAGCTGAGTCTCGACCCCTGCAACCACAATTAGGTGAGTACAGCAGCGTCCAGCACCATGATGTTATGACTGAGATAATGACCAACACGGCTCACCCTCCACTGACATCTTCCTCCCTGTTTATCTATACAGCACGAAACACTGCACATATTCGTGGCGATAATAAAGTACGAAACAACCTTTTTGAATTATGAACGACGAACCTCTACATCTAAACCTATGATATATTCAGATATCTACACCTTACTAGAGTCGGCAGTGGCTTCCTGCCAAAGCCGTACACATTTCTGTATAGACGGAATTGTTAAAATAAGCTAGGATTTGTTGGGTTGTTTAACCCAGGGTAAGTAGGGTTAGCCACCCAGGATAACCCGTGGTAGGAGGGTTATCCACCCAGGATAACCCGGGGTAGAGAGGGTTATCCACCCAGGATAACCCTGGGTAGGGAAGGTTATCCACCCAGGATAACCCAAGAAAGTCAGTGCGTCGTCGAGGACTGTCTGTCTTATTTCCATTGTGGTCCTTCAATCTTGTCCCCCAGTATGCCACCCATAACAGTTGACTAACACACAGGTACCTACTTACTGCTAGATGAACATGGACAGCAGGTGTAAGGTGACTAATACCCAGGTACCTACTTACTGCTAGGTGAACACGGACAGCTGTTGTAAAGTTAATAACACCCAGGTAGCTACTTACTGATAGATGAAGAGGAACAGCAGGTGTAAGACGATTAACACCCAGGTACCTACTTACTGCTAGATGAACAGAGACAGCAGGAACAAGGTAACTAACACCCAGGTGCATAATTACTACTGACATGCATGCGGGGAGCCCAAGATCAACAAAATGTGATCAGCCGAGAGGGAGCCTTCTCCAAATTCAACTTCAATAACAAAAACATAAGATGGGACCAAGTAAACCTAGTCCTAAATGATATACAATGGGAAGATAGCCTAAGCATCACGGATCCTAACCTATGTCTAGAACAAATTAACTCTGTGGCACTTGAGGTTTGCTCAAGGCAAATTCCCTTAAGAAAAAGGAGGAAAAGATGCAAACTAGAAAGAGAGAGGCGCTCCCTATACAGGCGAAGGCATAGAATAACGGAGCGGCTACAAGAGGCCAATATATCTGAAATACGAAGGGAGACACTAGTCAGAGAAATAGCAAACATCGAATTAAAACTAAAGGAATCTTACAGGAATCAAGAAACGCGGGAAGAACTAAAAGCCATAAACAAAATTGAAAGAAACCCAAAGTATTTCTTTTCTTATGCAATTCAAAGTCGAGAACACCAACCAGTATTGGGCCCCTACTTAAACGGGATGGGTCCTACACAGATGACAGCAAGGAAATGAGTGAGTTACTTAAGTCCCAGTATGACTCAGTTTTTAGCGAGCCGCTAACCAGACTGAAAATCGAACACCTAAATGATTTTTTTATGAGAGTGCCACAGAACTTGACTGACGCATGCCTATCTGACATCACCCTGACGACAAATGACTTCGAAAAGGCAATAAATGACATGCCCATGCACTCCGCTCCAGGCCCAGACTCATGGAACTCAGTGTTCATCAAGAACTGCAAGAAGCCCCCATCACGTGCTTTTAACATCCTATGGAGAGGGAGCATGGACACTGGGGTCGTCCCGCAGTTACTAAAAACAACAGACATAGCCCCACTCCACAAAAAGGGCAGTAAAGCAATAGCAAAGAACTACAGACCAATAGCGCTAACGTCCCATATCATAAAAATCTTTGAAAGGGTTCTAAGAAGCAAGATCGCCACTCATCTAGATAACCATCAATTACACAACCCAGGGCAGCACGGGTTTAGAGCAGGTCGCTCCTGTCTGTCCCAACTACTGGACCACTACGACCAGGTTCTAGATGCTCTAGAAGACAAACAGAATGCAGATGTTATATACACAGACTTTGCAAAAGCCTTTGACAAGTGTGACCATGGTGTAATAGCACACAAAATGCGTGATAAAGGAATAACAGGAAAAGTTGGTAGATGGATCTATAATTTCCTAACAAGTAGAACACAAAGAGTAGTAGTCAACAGAGTAAAGTCTGAGGCAGCTAATGTGAAAAGCTCTGTTCCACAAGGCACAGTACTCGCTCCCATCCTGTTCCTCATCCTCATATCGGACATAGACAGTTATATAAGCCACAGTGCCGTGTCTTCCTTTGCAGATGACACCCGAATCTGTATGACAGTGTCCACCGTTGAAGACACTGCAAGACTCCAAGCAGACATAAACCAAATCTTTAAATGGGCTGCAGAAAACAATATGAAGTTCAATGATGAGAAATTTCAATTACTCAGATACGGAAAACGTGAGGAAATTAAAATCTCATCGGAGTACAAAACTAATTCCAACCACACAATAGAGCGAAAAACTAATGTCAAAGACCTGGGAGTGATCATGTCAGAGGATCTCACCATCAAGGACCATAACACCGTAGCAATCGCATCTGCTAGAAAAATGACAGGATGGATAATGAGAACCTTCAAAACTAGGGATTCTAAGCCCATGTTGACACTTTACAAATCGCTTGTTCTATCTAGGCTGGAATATTGCTGCACACTAACTGCACCTTTCAAGGCAGGTGAAATTGCTGACCTTGAAAATGTGCAGAGAACCTTCACGGCACGCATAACTGCGATAAACCACCTCAATTACTGGGAACGCTTGAAGTTTCTAAACCTGTACTCCCTAGAACGCAGGCGGGAGAGATACATTGTTATATACACGTGGAAAATTCTCGAGGGATTAGTACCAAACTTGCACACGAAAATCACTCCCTACGAAAGCAAAAGACTCGCCAGGCGATGTAACATCCCCCCAATGAAAAGCAGGGGTGCCACTAGCACGTTGAGGGACAACACAATAAGTGTCAGGGGCCCAAGATTGTTCAGCTGCCTCCCAGCATACATAAGGGGGATTACCAACAAACCCCTGGCTGTCTTCAAGCAGGCACTGGACAGGCACCTAAAGTCGGTACCTAACCAGCCAGGCTGTGGTTCGTACGTTGGACTGCGTGCGGCCAGCAGTAACAGCCTGGTTGATCAGGCTCTGGTCCAACATGAGGCCTGGTCACAGACCGGGCCGTAGGGGCGTTGACCCCTGGAATTCTCTCCAGGTAAACTCCAGGTGAATAGGGACAGCAGTTGTAAGGTGAATAACACCCAGGTACCTACTTACTGTTAGATAAATTGGGACAGCAGGTGTAAGGTGACTAATACACAGGTACCTACTTACTGCTAGATGAACATGAACAGCAGGTGTAAGATGACTAACACCTAGGTACCTACTTACTGATAAGTGAGCTGGGACAGCAGGTGTAAAGTGACTAACACCAAACTACCTACTTACTGCTAGGCGAAGAGGGGCAACTGGTGTTAGGTGATTAATGCCCAGGTACCTACATATTGTTAGGTGAAATGGGACAGCAGGTGTAAGATGACTAACATGCAGGTACCTTCTTACTGTTAGGTGAACAGAAACAGCAGTATTAAGGTGCCTAACATCCAGGTACTTACTGTTAGGTGAACAGGAACAGCAGTATTAAGGTGCCTAACATCCAGGTACCTACTTACTGCTATGCGACCACGGACAGCAGGTCTAAGGAAACACGCCCAATGTTTCCACTCAGTGTGAGGTAAGTGCGTTTTTACCCGAGGTGACTCTTCAAGTGATGTGTCCAGCTGGACAGTGACATCTGTAGTGATGTGTCCAGCTTGACAGTGACACCTGTAGTGATGTGTCCAGCTTGACAGTGACACCTCCAGTGATGTGTCCAGCTCGACAGTGACACCTCCATTGATGTGTCCAGCACGACATTGACGCCTCCACTGAAGTGTCCAGTGTCGCCTCCAGTGATGTCTTTAGCACGACAGTGACGCCTCCAGGGATGTGTCCAGCACGACAGTAACGCCTCCAGGGATGTGTCCAGCACGACAGTGACGCCACCAGAGATGTGTCAAGTACAACAGTGACGCCTCTTGGGATGTGCCCCGTACGACAGTAGTGTCTCCAGCGATGTGCCCAGTGGGACAGTGTCGCCTCAAGGGATGTGTCCAGTGGGACAGTAACGCCTCCTGGGATGTGTCCAGTGGGATAGTAGCGTCTCCAGGGATGTTCCAAGTGGGACAATAGCACCACCAGGGATGTTACCAGTGAGACAGTAGCAACTCCAGGGATGTGTCTAGTAGGACAGTATCAAATCCAAGGATCTGTCCAGTGAGACAGTAGCAACTCTAGGGATGTGTGCAGAAGGACAGTAGCAACTCCTGGGATGTGTTCATATAATGACTGACATTGGTGGTGAATAATAATAATAATAATAGTAATAATAATAATAATAATAATAATAATAATATCTTTATTTCTACAAGTACATGGTCACAGACCGGGCCGCGGGGGCGTTGACCCCCGGAACCCTCTCCAGGTATACTTCAGGTACAAGGTATACAGGCCTAGCTGACATCAATGACATACGTACTATTATACAGAAAGCCCCTTGTTATGCAGAACATTTCGGGCAAATTAGGTTAATTTTGTCCCAGGATGCGACCCACACCATCGACTAACACCCAGGTAGCCATTTTACTGATGGTATAAAAATGTTTGTAATATCTGCCTCCTTGTGAGAAGCTCTCCCTAGCAAGGACTGTAGACACCGTCCCCCGAGACCAAGCGTCTCAGTCTCACAAGTGACTTTTACAACAATTTCAGGAGTAAAACTGTAAACTGTAGTAAATATCAATTACAAATTACCTGATCGCTGGTTGTGGTCACGCTTCTTAAACCGTCAACTAGCTATCCCTGGTTTCCCCACCTAGTATAAATGGCCACATGACTAGGGGGCAAAATACAGAAATAAGTATCACCAACAATTGTGGCGCAGAGACTCGTATCCCCAGTTCGTTGTAAGGCCTCTAAAGTACATTGTTGACTGCCCGTTAACTTTGTAAAATCGTGTGGGGCTCAAGAGATAGAACTCATAGGGAGTCGCTCTCATCCCGGGTCCTTGTCAAAAGATGGCTACCAGTGTCCTTCTTTTTTACTAATTCGCTGAAGAACCGCTAGGTGTCACTGCTTATTTAATTTCTCTACTCATTTCTGCTTAGTGTAAACATATATTAAAAGCCTACATTGTTATAAGTAATTTTATCTTATTAGTTTATATCTAATTACCTTTAATATTTAAAAAAAACACCAAACTCATTGGTGCTCCAATTTGAACTTAAACTTAATAGTTTTAAATAAAATTTTTAAGTTTTTTCTGTCTTTTTTTTTCTATTAAAACATAAAATACAAAAACTCATTGGTGCT
>WNWK01056651.1:0-10950 GCA_009830355.1 Cherax destructor
TATTATACTCACCCCCAAGATCTTTTTCCTTGAGTGAGGTTTGCAGTCTTTGGCCACCTAGATTATATTATGTCTGCGGTCTTCTTTGCCCTTTCCCGATCTTCATGACTTTACATTTGGCAGGGTTAAATTCTAGGAGCCAGTTACTGGATCAGGCTTGTAGCCTGTCCAGGTCTCTTTGTAGTCCTGCCTGATCCTCGACTGATTTAATTCTTCTCATTAACTTCACATCATCTGCAAACAGGGACACTTCTGAGTCTATCCCTTCCGTTATGTCATTCACATATACCAAAAACAGTACAGGTCCTAGGACTGACCCTTGTGAAACCCCACTCGTCACAGGTGCCCTCTCTGACACCTCGTCACGTACCATGACTCGTTGTTGCCTCCCTGTCAGGTATTCTTTGATCCATTGCAGTGCCTTTCCTGTTATATGTGCCTGATCCTCTAGCTTCTCCACTAATCTCTTGTGAGGAACTGTGTCGAACGCCTTCTTGCAGTCCAAGAAAATGCAGTCTATCCACCCCTCTCTCTCGTGTCTTACTTCTGTTACCTTGTCATAAAACTCCAGTAGGTTTGTGACACAGGATTTTCCTTCCCTGAAACCGTGCTGGTTGTCGTTTATAAGCTTGTGTCTTTCTAGGTGCTCCACCACTCTCCTCCTGATGATCTTAATGACTTTGCATACTATACACGTCAGTGACACAGGTCTGTAGTTTAATGCCTCGTGTCTGTCTCCTTTCTTAAAGATTGGGACTACATTTGCCATCTTCCACACCTCAGGTAGTTGCCCAGTTTCAATGGAAGTGTTGAAGATTTGTGTTAGTGGCACACACAACATCTCTGCTCCCTCTCTAAGGACCCACGGAGAAATGTTGTAAGGTCCCACAGCTTTTGAGGTATCAAGTTCACATAGCAGCTTCTTCACCTCCTCCTCGGTTGTGTATTTCATCCAGCACTTGTTGGTATACCTCCCTATTCTGAATTCCTGGAGTCCTTCCTTGTGTGTGTGTGTGTGTGTTTTGTGTGTGTGTGTGTGTTGTGTTGTGTGTGTGTGTGTGTTGTGTGTGTGTGTGTGTGTGTGTTGTGTGTGTGTGTGTGTTGTGTGTGTGTGTGTTGTGTGTGTGTGTGTGTGTTGTGTTGTGTGTGTGTGTGTGTGTTGTGTGTGTTGTGTGTTGTGTGTGTTGTGTGTGTGTGTGTGTGTGTGTGTGTTTGTGTGTGTTTTGTGTGTGTTTGTGTGTTGTGTGTGTGTGTTGTGTGTGTGTTGGGTGTGTTTTGTGGTTGTGTGTTGTGTGTTGGGAGATGAGAATGAGTGAGTGAGTTCAATAATTTTAAATAAGATGAGAGATATTTCAGTTATATACAAACTAAAAGATAAAATTTGAGTGTATTTAAACATATATACACAAGTCAGTGTATTACATCTGCAAGAAACATCCCTTTCATTATATATAATCTGAGATATAAACCCGACACAGTATAAACACTGATACACACACTTCTTAAACAACTCTTTATATATACTTAGACATTGACCCCTGTGGTTTAGTGCTTCTATTTGATTATAATAATAATAATAATAATAATATACTTGGTCATACAGAAATAACAACAGTAATAATAATAGAAAATAATCCACACGTTGTGTTCCATAAATGGTACAAATTTAATGCTGCTAGTCGAAGAATGGGACTCCTCCTTGAACAAGAAAACACTAGACATAACTGCCATAAAGTCTTAGCAATCAATCAAAGTTCTACGGGACTTGAGGCCTGGTCTTGGAGGGAGCATAAACTTGGTAGCTGGGAGGCCTGGTCTTGGAGGGAGCATAAACTTGGTAGCTTGAAGGCCTGGTCTTGAAGGGAGCATAAACTTGGTAGCTGGGAAGCCTGGTCTTGGAGGGAGCATAAACCTGGTAGCTGGGAGGCCTGGTCTTGGAGGGAGCAGCAACTTGGTAGCTGGGAGGCCTGGTCTTGGAGGGAGCAGCAACTTGGTAGCTGGGAGGCCTGGTCTTGGAGGGAGCAGCAACTTGGTAGCTGGGAGGCCTGGTCTTGGAGGGAGCATAAACTTGGTAGCTGAGAGGCCTGGTCTTGGAGGGAGCATAAACCTGGTAGCTGGGAGGCCTGGTCTTGGAGGGAGCATAAACTTGGTAGCTGGGAGGCCTGGTCTTGGAGGGAGCATAAACCTGGTAGCTGGGAGGCCTGGTCTTGGAGGGAGCATAAACTTGGTAGCTGGGAGGCCTGGTCTTGGAGGGAGCATAAACCTGGTAGCTGGGAGGCCTGGTCTTGGAGGGAGCAGCAACATGGTAGCTGGGAGGCCTGGTCTTGGAGGGAGCATAAACCTGGTAGCTGGGAGGCCTGGTCTTGGAGAGAGCATAAACTTGGTAGCTGGCAGGCCTGGTCTTGGAGGGAGCAGCAACTTGGTAGCTGGGAGGTCTGGTCTTGGAGGAGCAGCAACTTTTTAGCTGGGAGGCTTGGTCTTGGAGGGAGCATAAACTTGGTAGCTGGGAGGCCTGGTCTTGGAGGGAGCAGCAACTTGGTAGCTGGGAGGCCTGGTCTTGGAGGGAGCAGCAACTTGGTAGCTGGGAGGTCTGGTCTTGGAGGGAGCAGCAACTTGGTAGCTGGGAGGCCTGGTCTTGGAGGGAGCAGCAACTTGGTAGCTGGGAGGCTTGGTCTTGGAGGGAGCAGCAACTTGGTAGCTGGGAGGCCTGGTCTTGGAGGGAGCAGCAACTTGGTAGCTGGGAGGCCTGGTCTTGGAGGGAGCATAAACTTGGTAGCTGGGAGGCCTCGTCTTGGAGGGAACAAACTTGGTAGCTGGGAGGCCTGGTCTTGGAGGGAGCATAAACTTGGTAGCTGGGAGGCCTGGTCTTGGAGGGAGCAGCAACTTGGTAGCTGGTAGGCCTGTTCTTGGAGGGAGCATAAACTTGGTAGCTGGGAGGCCTGGTCTTGGAGGGAGCATAAACTTGGTAGCTGGGAGGCCTGGTCTTGGAGGGAGCAGGAACTTGGTAGCTGGGAGGCCTGGTCTTGGAGGGAGCATAAACTTGGTAGCTGGGAGGCCTGGTCTTGGAGGGAGCATCAACTTGGTAGCTGGGAGGGCTGGTCTTGGAAAGAGCATAAACTTGGTAGCTGGGAGGCCTGGTCTTGGAGGGAGCAGCAACTTGGTAGCTGGGAGGCCTGGTCTTGGAGGGAACATAAACTTGGTAGCTGGGAGGGCTGGTCTTGGAAAGAGCATAAACTTGGTAGCTGGGAGGCCTGGTCTTGGAGGTAGCAGCAACTTGGTAGCTGGGAGGCCTGGTCTTGGAGGAGCAGCAACTTGGTAGCTGGGAGGCCTGGTCTTGGAGGGAGCAGCAACTTGGTAGCTGGGAGGCCTGGTCTTGGAGGGAGCAGCAACTTGGTAGCTGGGAGGCCTGGTCTTGGAGGGAGCATAAACTTGGTAGCTGGGAGGCCTGGTCTTGGAGGGAGCAGCAACTTGGTAGCTGGGAGGCCTGGTCTTGGAGGGAGCAGGAACTTGGTAGCTGGGAGGCCTGGTCTTGGAGGGAGCAGGAACTTGGTAGCTGGTAGGCCTGTTCTTGGAGGGAGCATAAACTTGGTAGCTGGGAGGCCTGGTCTTGGAGGGAGCAGGAACTTGGTAGCTGGGAGGCCTGGTCTTGGTGGGAGCATCAACTTGGTAGCTGGGAGGCCTGGTCTTGGAGGGAGCAGCAACTTGGTAGCTGGGAGGCCTGGTCTTGGAGGGAGCAGCAACTTGGTAGCTGGGAGGCCTGGTCTTGGAGGGAGCAGCAACTTGGTAGCTGGGAGGCCTGGTCTTGGAGGGAGCATAAACTTGGTAGCTGGGAGGCCTGGTCTTGGAGGGAGCATAAACTTGGTAGTTGGGAGGCCTGGTCTTGGAGGGAGCATAAACTTGGTAGCTGGGAGGCCTGGTCTTGGAGGGAGCAGCAACTTGGTAGCTGGGAGATCTGGTCTTGGAGGGAGCAGCAACTTGGTAGCTGGGAGGTCTGGTCTTGGAGGGAGCAGCAACTTGGTAGCTGGGAGGCCTGGTCTTGGAGGGAGCAGCAACTTGGTAGCTGGGAGGCCTGGTCTTGGAGGGAGCAGGAACTTGGTAGCTGGGAGGCCTGGTCTTGGAGGGAGCAGCAAGGGTGTTCACACCACCTAAAAACCTTTAGCATTATAATGTTTTAAAATACATTTTGTAGCTCCTTGAGCTTGTGGTTTACCATGGTGTTGTGCAACACCATGAGCTTGTGGTTTACCATGGTGTTGTGCAACACCATGAGCTTGTGGTTTTACTTGGTTATGGTGTAGTTGCTTATACGCGGATTTCACTTCTATTTGCTGTGGTTTCTCGCCATTTGGACCAGTCAACACATGACCGTTAAGCATGAGTGCTTGTTTTTCATAATCTTTATTTTTATATGTGGCAAACCCGTATCCACGGTGTCCCCTGACTCTCCGTGGCATCGTCAGGTTTATTAAACCGCCGGATTTTTGCAGAAGCTGTTTTACACTCCTGTACCTGTACAACGATGGGATGTTTCCTATAAATACCCCATACCCTGTAGGTTTGGGGACAGTGATGGGGTTGGGGACGTTGATGGGGAGGGTAACGGGGTTGGGGAGGGTAATGGGGTTGGGGAGGGTAACGGGGTTGGGGAGGGTAACGGGGTTGGGGAGGGTAATGGGGTGAGGTGTTACCTCTATTTTCTTGGCTGCTTACGTCTGGGCAGTAGAATGGTAGTGTAGGTGTAGAGATACGGCCGATGACTAGACTCAGTTTATTAATGGCAAGGTGTAGGTGTACAGCGAACAGAGCGTGAGGGGACCGGGAGCCAGCAAGGGTAGATCCTGGTTCTGTGAGGTAGGCCGCCAGAGTGAGGAAGAAGCATGGGTGACCAGCTCGACCTTGATAGGCCTATAGAGGGCAACACCATAGTGCCGCGCAGTTTGAAAGAGCCTCTGGATAGGCTGTTTACATCCGCTCGGCCACCTACCGCGTGTCGTCTCGACATGACAATACTGGCGGGCACGAAGGTGTAAACAAGCAAACAAGGTTACCCAGGGGAAACTGGCTTCCGGTCACCTGACATTTACAACAGGATATTGCCGGTGCGGGCCGAAAAAAAAAACTCCCACTTCGTGAGTCTGGGAAGAGAAAATCGGCCCGCCCGTACAGCTGGACGGAGGACAGAACAAGCCGATGTTGGCACTGGAACTAGAGTCTTCTATATACAGGTTGTCCACAGGGCCAGACATCAACTTGACTGCACATCCTTGAGTGTTGTACCATCCTCACATCTGCAAACAATGACTGACAGTAGCATTTCCTAAGGTGTGACATTTAACTCAAAAGGGCGATATTGCCCTTACCTTTATACAGGCTTTACAAGATACACTGGGTGCACATACTCACAATAACATTATTTCCATGGAATTCATTATACTACGGGTAGCCTCTAAGAATAAATTTTACATATTTACATGGTGTTGTCCACCCTGACTCCATTATTTACTAACTATACAATGTATGCACATTAATCCCCATTTCTGCAAGCAAACAATTAGCGTAGCTAGCGTAGGAGTCGGACAAGTCAGTAGGTATGTCAATGTCACAGAAATGTACTGCTGTCCGGGGTCTCAGGCCTTACAGGACTGTCATCTGTCGTAGGGATAGCGGGTGAAGGACTAGACGGGTTGTCACTAGTTTGAGTCTGCTTGTGGCTTTGCAATGCCCATGATTCCAGCTCTGCTTTGGCTTGCACATGATCAATATACTTCATGTGGTCAAGGTGAGCTTCTCGAATAGTTCCGGTAGCTATCTCCCTCACCTCGAACTTATTGCCGCGGAGCTGTCGTAGGACACGGTAAGGACCGACAAACTTGGGGACAAGTTTATGCATACCAGGGGTCTGCGTCGGGTTGAGCAACATAACTTTGCAACCTGGTTCCACCTTACTTTCCTTAGCGTGGGCGTTGCGATCAGACGTGAACCTATCTGTGGCTTTTATTAGGTTCTCACGTACTCGCTGGAAGACAAGCTGTGTGGTCCGCATCTTAACTATACTGGTGTTATCGGCGTCATAGATTGGGCTAGGTGGAGCAAACAGGATTTCATACATACGGTAAACGCTTATCATAGCCGTACAAGGCAAAATGTGGTGTCTCGCCAATCGAGCTGTTGAGGGAAGAGTTCAATGTACACTGAACATCTGGAATAGGGTCATGTCATCCCATGTAGTACAACTCGGATTAACGGTTACTCTGAGCACCTCCAGAACTTTGCGGTTTGTACGTTCAGCAAGACCATTACTCGCCGGGTGACGTGGAGCTACTGGTGCTTGGTGAATGTCAAACCTGGAACAAAGGTCCTTCATTGTGGCATTTATGAACTCCGACCCATTGTCTGACAGGAGAACACGTGGGCAGGTATGACGGAGAACGATACGCTCACGGAAAGCATTTCGGCCGTTTTGTCAGGGATGGGTTTATTACCCTTCTCCGAGGTCGAGAAATTCGTCAACAGGTCGACAGAAGTTCTCTCCCAGGGCTCCTTTGTAATGGGATACTTCAGAATGGGATTGGGACCCGTGACAGTACCCTTGTGTTGTAAGCAAACGACACACTGGTGTACATACTTGGCAATTTCCGCTGCCATCTTAGGCCAGAAATATTTCATTCTAGCCTGTTTGATGCTGCGGTCCTTCCCAGGGTGCACTGCGCCTGGGACATCGTGGATCAACTTGAGAGTCGCGGGTACCAGGGACTCCGGTATCACCAGTTGGTGTACGGTTCTGCCGGGGTCCACTAGTCGAACTACACGACACAGTACTCCTTGATTGACCACTAAGTCTGTCAGCGGAATGGGCGACTTGACCCGCGGGCCAACGTCCTCCTTGGTTAGGAATCGAAGGACTGGTGACCACACCGGGTCCCTCTTTTGGGCTCTCTCTAGGTCCTCGACGGAGAACGACTTGTCTGCACTGACAAAGGCTATATGCCTCGACAAGGCGTCAGCCACGACATTTTGCTTACCCGGTACATAGCAGATTTCGGGATTGTAGTCGTTAAAGGTGAGAGACCACCGAGCATGTTTCCCAGAGAGATTCTTGTTTGCAAAAAGGGATAATAACGGCAGATGATCCGTGTAAATCTTGATAGGATACTGGTAAATAATGTCTCTGAAGTGGTTCAAAGCCCAGACGATGGCTAAGGCTTCTAGCTCTGTCACAGAGTAATTGACTTCAGCTTTGGTAAGAACACGGCTAGCATAAGCTATTGGCTGTTGCTTACCATTAGATTCCGGCGACAAGACTGCACCGATGCCAACTTTGCTGGCATCTGTCGTCAAGGTGAACGCTTTGGTGAAATCAGGGAACCTAAGGACTGGGGCTGATGTTAACCTATTTTTAAGTGTGACGAAAGCTCTTTCTTGGTCACACGTCCACTCAAAGGGGACATCTTTCTTAAGGAGCTGTGTCAAGGGTGCAGCTAAGGTGGAGAAACCGGCTATGAAAGTGCGGTAGAATCTGGCTAGGCCTACGAAGGAGCGGACAGTATCTGCCGTCGTAGGTCTAGGGAACTTTCACACAGCCGAGATTTTAGACTCGTCTGTCTTGATGCCGCTCTGAGTCACTACGTGGCCCAGAAACTTTATTTCCTGCTTAAGGAACTGGCATTTTGAAAGCTTCACCTTAAGATTAGCCTTGGCTAGTTTTTCCAGTACCCGCTCAAGTTTTACGAGATGTGTAGGAACATCTTGGGACATCACAATGAGATCGTCTAGGTAGACTATGAGCGTGCCACCTAGGAGAGTACGGAAAATCGTTGTCATTAGACGACTGAACGTGATCGGGCTTCCGCGCAAGCCGAAGGGCATTCTCTTGAACTGATAATGACCAGTAGGCGTAGAGAACGCTGTTAGTTCTTTGCTTTGGTCATCAAGAGGGATCTGCCAAAACCCTTGAAGAAGATCAAGAGTCGAAAAGACCCTGTTATCGCCAATGTTCTGTAACAGGTCATTCAGAACTGGCAATGGAACTCGGTCTGGGATGGTACAGGCATTCAGTTTCCTGTAATCGATAACAGGACGCCATGTTCCATCTTTCTTGGGAACTAGGATTAGAGGGGCATTCCATGGGGAAATGGACTCCTCGATAACTCCATCGTGGAGCATCTTTGCAATGAATTTGTCAGCAAACACTCTTTGCGCATGCGGCAAACGATACGCAGGCACGTAAATGGGTTTAGTACCTTTATCAAGCGGAATATGGTGAGACATAAGCGGGGTCAGACCCATGGACTCACCATCTAACACGACGGCAGTGCGTGCGCGATTGAGAACCTGGAGAAGTTGTGGAACTTCTTCCGGGTAGTCTGTCATAGCTAGATCATCTTCCTGCACTGGCCGGGTGACGGAAGAATTAGTAGCGGACTCACCTGAGAGGACTGCACTTACAAGAACGTCAGCTGGGATTTCTCCCTCCACTCTCACCGGGAGAGGGAACCTGTCGAGGTCGACAAGTGAAGTATCCTTCCTCAGGGGGAATTCTCGACTGCGGAAGTTACCGACAAGGACTTGCAACTTGCCACGACGCACAGTGTGCAAGGACGGCTCAAGGGAGAGGCCCTTGACTCTGCACGTGTCGTTGTCGACTAGCACGTGATCTCCTTCGAAAGCTCTTGTCACATACACCGTAACAGGAGTGAGCGAATTAGCCGACAAAGTGACGTCATACTTTGTACAGGCAGTAACTCTGCTCGCTGATGCCATGACATGAGTCAGACAGTCGCCTGCCGCCAGGGAGACTGCGGCTTGACAACGGTCATCCTCTACAACAGCGCGAGAGTTAGAGTGATGGTCAGAATGGGTGTCCCCAGACTGGGTTTCACTGATAACTGAGCACTGATGGTCAGGAGGTGATGAGACACGAGCTCTCTTATGAGGTTGGTCAGGACAAGAGGCCGACCTCATGGAGGATGCGCGACGGAAACCACGGGTTTCCAATGATTCCAAGCACTGGATGTACTCAGAGACGGAGTGGCAGGTAGTGGAACCCAAGCGTACACCCCAGAAGGGCGCGTCCACTCCGTCAAAATCCGCTTTCCACTTAGCTGGATCTAAACGGATCTTAAGGTCTGCCATGGTCTTGAAACCGATGAGCAAATCGCCTGTTAAGACGATGTCATCAACAACTAAGAACTTTGCTGACCACTTGTGATCATGGATTGCAAATTCTAAGGTTGTACAACCACGGACTGTGAGAGGGCTACCTGAAACACCTCGCAATGTCTGAATAGCAGACGGCTCGGCCAGCATGGCTGCATGGAGACCAATGTCACGGAAGAGGGTGGAATGGACGATGTTAACCACCGAACCTATATCAAGGAAAAGCTGAATAGGTTTCCGATGAAGTGTGGACTCAACAAGAGGTCCACACGGGTTGTCATACCGAACGTGAAGGCATGACGGGCCGACTAGGTCTTCGGAGTCCCGGCTGCTAGAGGCTTTCTTTCTGGTTTGGCTGACTGGCTTTTTCTTTCTTGTTTGGCTGGCTGGCTTTTTCTTTCTGGTTTGGCTGACTGGCTTTTTCTTTCTTGTTTGGCTGGCTGGCTTTTTCTTTCTGGTTTGGCTGACTGGCTTTTTCTTTCTTGTTTGGCTGGCTGGCTTTTTCTTTCTGGTTTGGCTGACTGGCTTTTTCTTTCTTGTTTGGCTGGCTGGTTTTTTCTTTCTGGTTTGGCTGACTGGCTTTTTCTTTCTTGTTTGGCTGGCTGGCTTTTTCTTTCTGGTTTGGCTGACTGGCTTTTTCTTTCTGGTTTGGCTGGCTGGCTTTTTCTTTCTGGTTTGGCTGACTGGCTTTTTCTTTCTGGTTTGGCTGACTGGCTTTTTCTTTCTGGTTTGGCTGACTGGCTTTTTCTTTCTGGTTTGGCTGGCTGGCTTTTTCTTTCTGGTTTGTGTGACTGGCTTTTTCTTTCTGGTTTGGCTGACTGGCTTTTTCTTTCTTGTTTGGCTGGCTGGCTTTTTCTTTCTGGTTTTGCTGGCTGGCTTTTTCTTTCTGGTTTGGCTGACTGGCTTTTGTTTGTGGTTTGTGTGACTGGCTTTTTGTTTGTGGTTTGTGTGACTGGCTTTTTGTTTGTGGTTTGTGTGACTGGGTTTTGTTTGTGGTTTGTGTGACTGGCTTTTTGTTTGTGGTTTTGTGTGACTGGTTTTTGTTTGTGGTTTGATAATATTGTTGACAGTAGCATCCATACAAAGATGTCTTAGAAGTGTAATATATCTTACACTTGTTAAAATCCACCATGTGTTAAACCCGACTTGTTGGTTTAGCAAGAGTATTGAATAAAGTATTGCCACAGTAATAGATTTTGATAATGTTATTAGATATTTTGTTGAGAAAAAAAAAGCCAGAAAGTTCATTGAACAAAATCAAGTCAATATTAAAGTTTTTAACATTTAGGCTCGTATAGTTATAGGTCAACAAAAAATGTTCAAAATCTATAAAGTCTATATATTAAGTATATGTTATCTGGTTATTCTGTTGTGCAGGAAAAAAAAACATTTAGGAATTTATCAATGGTTTTATTTGACTTCAAATTCTCAATTTTGAGAGGAGCCTCAGCCTGCCCCAGGGGTCCAAAAACAGTTCCACCTTGCTAATTTACTCTTGGAGGCCCTGATGACCATCTCTGACACTTCTCTTAGTATATTTAATGTTAGATGTTCATCCTGGGAGTGAAAGTTTTGTTGTTCATCCTGGTAGTGTATTAGATGTAGTTCATCCTGGGAATGAAAGTTTTCTTGTGGATCCTGGCTGTCGTTTAGATATAGTTAATCTTTGGAATGAAAGTTATGTTGTTCATCCTGGCAGTGTTTTATATGTATATTGAAGACAGAGTAAAACAACTTAAGTTAAATCAAGTTTATAAAATTGCTCAAACAGTGTCCAGAATATCTTGCTGTCAA
>WNWK01056652.1:0-10950 GCA_009830355.1 Cherax destructor
CTTGAAATAAAGTTTGTATATATATATATATATATATATATATATATATATATATATATATATATATATATATATATATATATATATATATATATATATATATATATATATATTTAATTATTTATTTATATGTATGAATATATACTTGCAGAGTTACATACATGCATACATACACACACATACGCACATATATACATACATACATGCACACACACATACATACAGACATGAACACTGACCTTGTGTACGCCTGTCGTCAAGTATCAGCTTAGTGGAGACAACATTTGTTAGTGTCTCTATTTTCCCCAGCAGATTTTTGATACCTGAAAAATATTACAGTCACATGTAATCGTAAGAAAAGTTTGTACTTTTAGTTATAACAATTTTACTTTATGCTTAGGATATATAAATTTGTGTCTTTACCTTCATTGAAGAGTCTCTGTTCCTCTTGTATCTGCTGGATGGATATTTGATTTAAAATTATGTTTCCTTGAATGTCAAATTCATGTTGGTGTGGGAGGGCGGCCCAGCATCCCACCATCACTGGTAGCAGAGGCAGTAGTAGCAGCGCAGCCATCACTACGAACACTGAGCTCTGTTGCAAGACTGTCTTGCCTCACACTGTCTGCCTGACTACACACACACACACACACACACACACACTGGTTGAAGTGGCCAGAAGGGCTCATGCGACCAGGGCGAAGCTACTGATCATGGGTGACTTCAACCACAAGGAAATAGATTGGGAGAACCTGGAGCCACATGGGGGCCAAGAAACGTAGAGAGCTAAGATGATGGAGGTGGTACAGGAAAACTTTATGTATCAACACGTAAGGAACACTACCAGAGAGAGAGGAGAGGATGAACCAGCGAGACTGGACCTAATATTCACATTAAGAAGTGCAGATATTGAGGAATTCTCTTATGAAGGACCATTTGGGGCCAGTAATCATGTGGTTTTAAGCTTCGAATACACAGTAGAGTTACAAGTGGAGGGGGAAGCAGGAAGGGCTGGACGAATGAAGCCAAACTACAAGAAAGGGGACTACATGGTCATGAAGAACTTCCTGCAAGAGGTTCAGTGGGACAGAGAACTGGCAGGGAAGTCAGTAAACGAAATGATGGCATATATAACAACAATATGCAAGGAAGCTGAGGAGAGGCTTGTACCCAAGGGTAACAGGGATAATGAAAAAGCCAGGATGAGACCGCTGTTCACCCAGAGGTGCAGGGAGGACAAAACCAAGAGTGCTAGGGAATGGAAGAAGTATAGAAGGCAAAGGACCCAGGAGAATAAGGAGAGCAGTCGTAGAACCAAAAATGAATATGCACAGGTAAGAAGGGAGGCCCAACGATAATATGAAAATGACCTAGCAGCGAAAGCCAAATCTGACCCAAAGCTGTTGTACAGCCACATCAGGAGGAAAACAAGAGTCAAGGACCAGGTGATCAGGCTAAGGAAGGAAGGAGGAGAGATCACAAGAAACGACCGCGAAATATGTGAGGAACTCAATATGAGATTCAAAGAAGTGTTCACAGAGGAGACAGAAGGGACTCCAGAAAGACGGAGAGGTGGGGTACACCACCAAGTTCTGGACACAATACATGCAACCGAGGAAGAAGTGAAGAGGTTGCTAAGCGAGCTATATATCTCAAAGGCGATGGGGCCGGATAATATCTCTCCATGGGTCCTGAGAGAGAGAGAGCAGAGGTGCTATGTGTACCCCTAACAACAATATTCAACACAGCTATCGAAACAGGGAGACTACCTGAGGTATGGAAGACAGCAAATGTAGTTCCAATTTTTAAAAAGGAGACAGACACGAAGCACTAAACTACAGACCAGTGTCACTGACATGTATAGTGTGCAAAGTCATGGACAAGATTATCAGGAGAAGAGTGGTGGAACACATAGAAAGAAATGAGCTTATCAACGACGGCCAACACGGTTTCAGGGACGGGAAATCCTGCGTCACAAACCTACTGGAGTTCTACGACAGGGTGACAGCAGTAAGACAAGAGAGAGAAGGGTGGGTAGATTGCATTTTCTTGGACTGTAAGAAGGCGTTTGACACAGTTCCACACAAGAGATTAGTGCAAAAGCTGGAGGACCAGGCAGGGATAACAGGGAAGGCACTCCAATGGATCAGGGAATACCTGTCAGGAAGACAACAGTGAGTCATGGTACGTGGCAAGGTGTCAGAGAGGGCGCCTGTGACGAGTGTGGTTCCACAGGGGTCAGTCCTAGGACCGGTGCTGTTTCTGGTATTTGTGAACGACATGACGAAAGGAATAGACTCCGAAGTGTCCCTGTTTGCAGATGATGTGAAGTTGATGAAGAGAATTCAATCGGACGAGGACCAGGCAGAACTACAAAGGGATCTGGACAGTCTGCAAGCCTGGTCCAGCAATTGGCTCCTGGAGTTCAACCTCACCAAGTGCAAAGTCATGAAGATTGGGGAAGGGTAAAGAAGACCGCAGACGGAGTACAGTCTAGGGAGGCAGAGACTACAAACCGGAGAAGGTGGACAGAGACAGAATGTTCCAGAGATGGGACAAAGCAACAAGGGGACACAGTTGGAAGTTGAAGACTCAGATGAATCACAGGGATGTTAGGAAGTATTTCTTCAGTCACAGAGTGGTCAGGAAGTGGAATAGTTTGGGAAGCGATGTAGTGAAGGCAGGATCCATTCATAGCTTTAAGAAGAGGTATGATAAAGCTCATGGCGCAGGGAAAGTGACCCAGTAGTGGCCAGTGAGGAAGCGGGGCCAGGAGCTATGAATCGACCCCAGCAACACAACTAGGTGAGTACACACACACACACACACACACACCTGACCTGACCTGACCTGACGACACTGGAGGACAGGAGAGATAGGGGGGACATGATAACGACATATAAGATACTGAGAGGAATTGACAAGGTGGACAGAGACAGAATGTTCCAGAGATGGGACACAGCAACAAGGGGACACAGTTGGAAGTTGAAGACTCAGATGAATCACAGGGATGCTAGGAAGTATTTCTTCAGTCACAGAGTGGTCAGGAAGTGGAATAGTTTGGGAACGATGTAGTGAAGGCAGGAACCATTCATAGCTATAAGAAGAGGTACAACTAGGTGAGTACACACACACTCACACACACACACACAGGCAGGACTTCAACGAGACCTGGACAGGCTGGGCAACTGGTCCAGCAACTGGCTTCTCGAATTTAACCCCTCCAAATGCAAAGTCATGAAGATCGGGGAATGGCAAAGAAGACCGCAGACAGAGTATAGCCTAGGTGGCCAAAGACTGCAAACCTCATTGAAGAAGAGAGATCTTGGGGTGAGTATAACACCGAGCACGTCTCCGGAAGCATACATCAACCAAATAACTGCTGCAGCATGTGGGCGACTGGCAAACCTGAGAATAGCGTTCCGATACCTTAATAATGAATCGTTCAAGACACTGGACACCGTGTATGTCAGTCCCATACTGGAGTATGCAGCACAGTTTGGAACCCACACCTGGTCAAGCACGTCAAGAAATTAGAGAAAGTGCAAAGATTTGCGACAAGGTTAGTTCCAGTGCTAAGGGGATTGTCCTATGAAGAAAGGTTAAGGGAAATCGGCCTGACAACACTGGAGGACAGGAGGGTTAGGGGAGACATGATGACGACATACAAAATACTGCGTGGAATAGACAAGGTGGATATAGACAGGATGTTCCAGAGAGGGGACATAAAAACAAGGGGTCACAATTGGAAGTTGAAGACTCAGATAAGTCAAGGGGATGTCAGGAAGTATTTCTTCAGCCATAGAGTAGTCACTAAGTGGAATAGTCTAGCAAGTGATGTTGTGGAGGCAGAAACCATACAATGTTTTAAGAAGAGGTATGATAAAGCTAATGGAGCAGGGAGAGAGAAGACCCAGTAACGATCAGTGAAGAGGCGGGGCCAGGAGCTGAGTCTCGACCCCTTCAACCACAATTAGGTGAGTACAATTGGGTGAGTACACAACATCTGTGACTCGATCCCTGCAACAACACACAGGTGAGTACACTAAGACAGGCGGACGCGAGAGCACAGTGTTGTTGTATGCAGACGACGTCACACTAATGGCAATGCAAGTTGACGAGGACCAGGAAAGTCTTCAAGTGAATCTGGACAAAATACATAAAGGTTTAACCACACCAAGTACAAAGTTATGAAGCTTAAGGAGGGACAAAGATGACCGCAGTCTAGGTACATGTTCTGTACAAAGGTTGCAAACCTCAGTCAAAGAGGGTCTTGGGGTGAGTATCATACCGAGCATATCACCTGAATTGCACATCATCCAAATAACTGCTGCAGCAAATGATTATCTGGCAAATCTAAGAATAAGAATAACATGAAATCAAAAATACTCATCTTTGATTCACAAGGATGCTGGGAAGTATTTCTCCAGACTTAGAGTTGTTAGTAAGTAGAACTGTCTGAAAAGTGAGCAACCATACACAGCTTTAATAAGATGTACGATAAGGCTCTTGAAGCCAGAAAAATGTGAAGCTAGTAGCAATCAGCAAAATTGAATGGCCAGGAGCTGTTAATCGACCATGCAACCCACATATATGTGAGTAATTTGGTGAGTATACTAACACTCAGACGCACTCACTAGATCCAAGAAGAGAAGATTGATAAAGTAGGAGAGCAAGAGTCTCGTACAGTAGATCAAGAGTCTCGTACAGTAGATCAAGAGTCTCGTACAGTAGATCAAGAGTCTCGTACAGTAGATCAAGAGTCTCGTACAGTAGATCAAGAGTCTCGTACAGTAGATCAAGAGTCTCGTACAGTAGATCAAGAGTCTCGTACAGTAGGTCAAGGTAGATCTAAGGAACACAATACAGAGGGTGATGGTAAGGGCATGTGTTTCAGGATGGGGAAGTGTAACAAGTGGGATTTCCCAAGGATAAGTTCTAGAATCGTCAATTGTCTTAACATACATAACAGACCAGCCAGAGAGGATTGACTCATATGAATCATAGTTTACTGATGACGAAAATCTAATACAAAGTGAAGATGAATGAGACAGACTTGAGGAAGACTTGCACAAGCTGCAACAATGAATATGCAAGTGGTTACCAGAGTTTAACAAAGAAACCCGCAGGTGGAATACAAGCTCTGGGACAAAGACAGCAAGTCTCACTCAAGGAGAAGGACATTGGGAAGAGCATCATGTTCAGCATATTTCCTGAGGTACATATCATCCAAATAACTGCTGCAAAATGCTCCTCTGCCACCATGTATATCAGGCACATACTGGAGGACGCAGCACCAGTATGAAACCCACACCTGGTCAAGGACAACAGTAAATTAGAGAGAGTGCAGTGGTTTGCAACAAGACTAGTCCTGTAGATGAAGGTCTTCTCTTATGAGGAGAGGTTAAGGGAACTCAACATGATTAAACTGGAGTACAGGAGGACTAGGGGGTATATGATAACAACGTACAATATACCGAGAAGAATTGACAAGTTGAAAATTCATATGAGTCATGTGGATGTTATTAAGTATCCAGCCTTAGAGTTATCAGGAAGTGGAACAATCTGGAGTGAAGTAGGAAAGGCTTTAAGAAGAGGTACTATAAGGCAGGGAAACCTGGAGAGTGACCCTTGTAGCAACCAGTGAAGAGACGCAGGTCAGCACCTGTGAATCTGTCACTGGTACCACATGTGAGTACATGACGTCACATAAGTGTCTAGTACAGTGATACACAAACTGGGACAGGTGTGTCCCCTGGGGTGTACATGACGTCACCTGAGTGTCTAATTCAGTGATACACAAACTGGGGCAGGTGTGTCCCCTGGGGTGTACATGACGTCACCTGAGTGTCTAGTTCAGTGATACACAAACTGGGACAGGTGTGTCCCCTGGGTGTACATGACGTCACATAAGTGTCTAGTACAGTGATACACAAACTGGGACAGGTGTGTCCCCTAGGTGTACATGACGTCACCTGAGTGTCTAATTCAGTGATACACAAACTGGGGCAGGTGTGTCCCCTGGGGTGTACATGACGTCACCTGAGTGTCTAGTTCAGTGATACACAAACTGGGACAGGTGTGTCCCCTGGGGTGTACATGACGTCACATAAGTGTCTAGTACAGTGATACACAAACTGGGACAGGTGTGTCCCCTGGGGTGTACATGACGTCACCTGAGTGTCTAATTCAGTGATACACAAACTGGGGCAGGTGTGTCCCCTGGGGTGTACATGACGTCACCTGAGTGTCTAGTTCAGTGATACACAAACTGGGACAGGTGTGTCCCCTGGGGTGTACATGACGTCACATAAGTGTCTAGTACAGTGATACACAAACTGGGACAGGTGTGTCCCCTGGGGTGTACATGACGTCACATGAGTGTCTAATTCAGTGATACACAAACTGGGGCAGGTGTGTCCCTGGGGTGTACATGACGTCACCTGAGTGTCTAGTTCAGTGATACACAAACTGGGACAGGTGTGTCCCTGGGGTGTACATGACGTCACATGAGTGTCTAATTCAGTGATACACAAACTGGGGCAGGTGTGTCCCCTGGGGTGTACATGACGTCACCTGAGTGTCTAGTTCAGTGATACACAAACTGGGACAGGTGTGTCCCCTGGGGTGTACATGACGTCACATGAGTGTCTAATTCAGTGATACACAAACTGGGGCAGGTGTGTCCCCTGGGGTGTACATGACGTCACCTGAGTGTCTAGTTCAGTGATACACAAACTGGGACAGGTGTGTCCCCTGGGGTGTACATGACGTCACATGAGTGTCTAATTCAGTGATACACAAACTGGGGCAGGTGTGTCCCCTGGGGTGTACATGACGTCACATGAGTGTCTAATTCAGTGATACACAAACTGGGGCAGGTGTGTTCCCTGGGGTGTACATGACGTCACGTGAGTGTCTAGTTCAGTGATACACAAACTGGGACACTTGTGTCCCCTGGGATGTACATGACGTCACGTGAGTGTCTAGTTCAGTGATACACAAACTGGGACAGTCGTGTCCCCTGGGGTCAGTTTTAATTTGTTTTATAGTCTTTGTCATCAAGGATTTATTTTTGTTCACATTCACTTCAATATATCGTAAACAAACTTAACGTTCACAGATATTGAGAAAATATGTATAATAAAAATGTGCATTTTATTGTTACACTTAAAACAATGTAGTTTGTCAGTGAGTCCAACACTCTGGATGGTCATGATAAACTAACAATCTCTTATTTGGATTTTCTTGTCTGTGGATTAAGACGAAATTTCGTGAAGGATGACATTAGTGAGTGTCTGTGAGACCAGTTGCCAGATGGGAAGCCCTAGCTTGATGAAGCCTTGGCTTAGCGAAGCCTTGGTTTGGTGAAGTCCTGGCTTTGTGAAGCCCTGGCTTTGTGAAGCCCTGGCTTTGTGAAGCCCTGGCTTTGTGAAGCCTTGGCTTAGTAACACATTGGTTTGGTGAAGTCCTGGCTAGGTGAAGCCCTGGCTATGTGAAGCCCTGGTTTTGTAAAGCCCTGGCTTTGTGAAGCCTTGGGTATGTGAAGCCCTGGCTTTGTGAAGCCTTGACTTAGTAAACCCCTGGCTTTGTGAAGCCCTGGCTATGTGAAGCCCTCGCTCTGTAAAGCCCTGGATTTGTGAAGCCTTGGCTTGTGAAGCCTTGACTTAGTAAAGCCTTGGTTTGGTGAAGTCCTGGCTATGTAAAGCCCTTGCTTTGTGAAGCCCTGGTTTTGTGAAGCTCTGGTTTTGTGAAGCTCTGGTTTTGTGAAGCCCTGGCTTAGTAAAGCCTTGGTTTGGTGAAGTCCTGCCTATGTGAAGCCCTGTCTTCGTGAAGCCTTGGCTTTGTGAATCCTTGGCTTAGTAAAACCTTGGTTTGGTGAAGTCCTTGCTATGTGAAGCCCTAGCTTTGTGAAGCCCTGGCTTTGTGAAGCCCTGGCTTTGTGAAGCCTTGGCTATGTGAAGCCCTGGTTTTGTGAAGCTCTGACTTTGTGAAGCCCTGGCTTTGTGAAGCCCTGGCTTTGTGAAGCCCTGGCTTTGTGAAGCCTTGGCTTTGTGAAGAATTGGCTTTGTGAAGCCTTGGCTTATTAAAGCCTTGGTTTGGTGAAGTCCTGGCTATGTGAAGCCGTAGCTTTGTGAAGCCCTGGCTTTGTGAAGCCCTGGCTTTGTGAAGCCTTGGCATTGTGAAGCCTTGACTTGGTAAAGCCTTGGTTTGGTGAAGTCCTGGCTATGTGAAGCCCTTGCTTTGTGAAGCCCTGGTTTTGTGAAGCTCTGGTTTTGTGAAGCCCTGGCTTTGTGAAGGTCTGGGTTTGTGAAGGTCTGGGTTTGAATAAACAAACACATCTTTCACAATAAATCCCCAGGTGTTATAACAAGTGTAAATATTTCATGTAATTATTACCTATATATAATTTATGTATGAATTAACATCTTTATTTCTAATGACACGATTGCAAACAAACCATACCATGGGTGGGTGTCTGGAGTTCGGAGACTCTCTGACCGCGGGTTCGAACCCCACCCGTGGTATGGTTTATCTTTATTTCTAACTTTATGTTTCGTTACTTAACATAAAATTTTTAATATTTACTAGTATCGTTGTTGTTGAGTTTTTACTGTGGTTAATTGATTAAGGGATATATCAATGAGATTGTTGGTCTTGTATAATGAGTTGTGTTGCAGGTGTCCAGGAAGAAACTCAGAGTTGTGTTGCAGGTGTCCAGGAAGAAACTCAGAGTTGTGTTGCAGGTGTCCAGGAAGAAACTCAGAGTTGTGTTGCAGGTGTCCAGGTAGAAACTCAGAGTTGTGTTGCAGGTGTCCAGGTAGAAACTCAGAGTTGTGTTGCAGGTGTCCAGGTAGAAACTCAGAGTTGTGTTGCAGGTGTCCAGGAGGAAACTCAGGTTGTGTTGCAGGTGTCAGGAGAAACTTAGGTTGTGTTGCAGGTGTCCAGGTAGAAACTCAGAGTTGTGTTGCAGGTGTCCAGGTAGAAACTCAGAGTTGTGTTGCAGGTGTCCAGGAGGAAACTCAGAGTTGGGTTCATATTGGAGTTGATTGTCCTGTATCCTTAATGCCAGTTACTTGCCACACAATGTATGCGACTGGAATAGTGCAGAGTGCGGCATAATCTGATAATGTAGTTAAATATAAGTGTTGAAAAGTTGAAGGTAATCACAAGACACATACACAAGTTATCATATGAAAACTAAATCAAAATTTCTTAAATAAAAATTGTAAATTGGTACATACAGTCCAGCCTAATTCAAACCTTTCAAAGACACCAAAGTCTCCAATATTCTAAAATACACAAGAACATTAAGCTACTGGAAAGTTACATTGTCACTTTATCAGCATGTAAAGCTTGTAGCTTATCAGATGTGACACTCAGAAAATGTTATCCCCCCAAAAAAGTGAATTTGGATCAAGATAGTCTAAATTCCATCTAGGTTTTTCTGTAAGAGTGTCCCGCTTATAAAGTAAATGTTATTTAAGCTTAATGTACATAATATACCAATGTTTAAGATGGTGTTGAGGACACAGACGCTGCTGCCACATACATAAGAACATAAGAATGGAGGAACACTGCAGAAGGCCTACTGGCCCGTACAAGGCAGGTCCTTATCAAAACCACCACTACCTAAGAATTTACTCCGGTACTCACGACACTTAATCAAACCCATCCCCTCCCATTCATATATTTGTTCAATCTCTTTTTAAAGAGATTGGACAGT
Source organism: Cherax destructor (assembly GCA_009830355.1). NCBI lineage: Eukaryota > Metazoa > Arthropoda > Malacostraca > Decapoda > Parastacidae > Cherax > Cherax destructor. The sequence continues at coordinate 9,728 of WNWK01056652.1, forward strand.
ATTGGTAGTATGACATACAAGAACATTAAGATGATTTACTCAAATATAACCAAATAAAGTCAACCATTGTGACTTATTTCTGACCACAACAAACATTCTACAATTATTTCACATAAACTAATTTGATTAATAAAACTGGCAGATGATAATTTACACAACCTAACATGAAGACATTGTTTACCTGGAGGAAAACACATCACAACTAAAAGTTTGAAGCCGACCACAAGATGTATTTTTACAGTTATTGCACAGAATCATGAGCAATGGCAGCCAATGAAACTCAACTCAATAAAGAAGAAGATAAGTCCAGCGTCTTGGATCAAGAGCCTCTTACCAACATCAACGAGAAAACGCAATAAAACAACTTACTAAAATACAATGATGATGGTAAATGTGTCAACATGGTCAGTCAGAAGAACCTTCTCCGGTTATGACACGGAGACAACAATATATTGAGGGGAAGTTCAGTAAATAAGAGTGAAAACTGAATGAGTGGTGGAGACAGTATGACTGGTAGTATGACTGGTAGTATGACTGGTAGTATGACTGGTAGTATGACTGGTAGTATGACTGGTAGTATGACTGGTAGTGTGACTGGTAGTATGACTGGTAGTATGACTGGTAGTATGACTGGTAGTATGACTGGTAGTATGACTGGTAGTATGACTGGTAGTATGACTGGTAGTATGACTGGTAGTATGACTGGTAGTATGACTGGTAGTATGACTGGTAGTATGACTGGTAGTATGACTGGTAGTATGACTGGAGTGTGACTGGTATGTTAAAGACTGGTAGTATGACTGGTAGTATGACTGGTAGTGTGACTGGTAGTATGACTGTAGTATGACTGGTAGTATGACTGGTAGTATGACTGGTAGTATGACTGGTAGTATGACTGGTAGTATGACTGGTAGTGTGACTGGTAGTATGACTGGTAGTATGACTGGTAGTATGACTGGTAGTATGACTGATAGATAGTATGACTGGTAGTATGACTGGTAGTATGGCTGGTAGTATGACTGGTAGTATGACTGGTAGTATGACTGGTAGTATGACTGGTAGTATGACTGGTAGTATGACTGGTAGTTGACTGGTAGTATGACTGGTAGTATGACTGGTAGTATGACTGGTAGTATGACTGGTAGTTGACTGGTAGTATGAGATGGTAGTGTGACTGGTAGTATGACTGGTAGTATGACTGTAGTATGATTGGTAGTATGACT
>WNWK01056653.1:0-10950 GCA_009830355.1 Cherax destructor
TGACTTTGTAAATGGTCCAAGTCAGACCGAAACGTCATCGTAAGCTCCTCTCCTTTTATATGTGTGGGTTGTGTGTGTATTGTTCTAGTTACGGTATTGTGCCTTTTTTGTTATTTACTGTGTTTGTTTGGTTGGGTGTGTGGGTTCATGAACTCAGAGGACGTATCCGTGGTATGTTTAAGGCTCCATACGGCTCACTGACCCTGTGGAACTTGAGCGACTCAAAAAAGTTTCCACAAGTGTTTAGTAGGATGGTAATATAATAGTAAAAATTGAAATTATCTTAAGGAAAATAACATTGAGCATTTTTGAAAGTAATTTACAGTACAGTACATTTACATACTTAATACTAGTTTTTAATCTATATTACAAATTACATATGAATACAAATTTCTAATGATTAAATAGATTTACAATAGTGTCTACCTGGAGTCTACACGGAGAGAATTCCAGGGGTCAACAACCCCGCGGCCCGGTCTGTGACCAGGCCTCCTGTTGGACCAGAGCCTGATCAACCAGGCTGTTACTGCTGGCCGCATGCAGTCCAACGTACGAACCACAGCCCGGCTGATCAGGTACCGACTTGAGGTGCCTGTCCAGTGCCTGCTTGAAGACAGCCAGGGGTTTGTTGGTAATCCCCCTGATGTATGCTGGGAGGCAGTTGAACAATCTTGGGCCCCTGACACTTATTGTGTTGTCCCTCAACGTGCTAGTGGCACCCCTGCTCTTCATTGGGGGGATGTTACATCGCCTGCCGAGTCTTTTGCTTTCGTAGGGAGTGATTTTTGTGTGCAAGTTTGGTACTAAGCCCTCGAGAATTTTCCATGTGTATATAATAATGTATCTCTCCCGCCTGTGTTCTAGAGAGTACAGGTTTAGGAACTTCAAGCGTTCCCAGTAGTTGAGGTGGTTTATCGCACTTATGCGTGTGGTGAAGGTTCTCTGCACATTTTCAAGGTCAGCAATTTCACCCGCCTTGAAAGGTGCAGTTAGTGTGCAGCAATATTCCAGCCTAGATAGAACAAGCGATCTGTAAAGTGTCAACATGGGCTTGGCATCCCTGGTTTTGAAGGTTCTCATTATCCATCCTGTCATTTTTCGAGCAGATGCAATTTATACATTGTTATGGTCCTTGAAGGTGAGATCCTCTGACATGATCACTCCCAGGTCTTTGACATTAGTTTTTCGCTCTATTGTGTGGTTGGAATTAGTTTTGTACTCCGATGAGATTTTAATTTCTTCACGTTTTCCGTATCTGAGTAATTGAAATTTCTCATCATTGAACTTCATATTGTTTTCTGCAGCCCATTTAAAGATTTGGTTTATGTCTGCTTGGAGTCTTGCAGTCTTCAACGGTGGACACTGTCATACAGATTCGGGTGTCAGCTGCAAAGGAAGACACAGCACTGTGGCTGATATCCCTGTCTATATCTGATATGAGGATGAGGAACAGGATGGGAGCGAGTACTGTGCCTTGTGGAACAGAGCTTTTCACAGTAGCTGCCTCAGACTTTACTCTGTTGACTACTACTCTTTGTGTTCTACTTGTTAGGAAATTATAGATCCATCTACCAACTTTTCATGTTATTCCTTTATCACGCATTTTGTGTGCTATTACACCATGGTCACACTTGTCAAAGGCTTTTGCAAAGTCTGTGTATATAACATCTGCATTCTGTTTGTCTTCTAGAGCATCCAGAACTGTAAATTACTTTAAAAAATGCTCAATGTTGTTTTCCTTAAGATAATTTAAATTTTTACAATTAATTACCATCCTACTAAACACTTGTTACAATGTAGTATCATCATATTGTAATTTGAACAATGTAATATCATTATATTGTAATTTGAACAATGTAATATCATCATATTGTAATTTGAACAATCTAATATTAAATAAAACAAACTCAATCAATTTCTCTAATATTATGTACATAGTTTATAAGCCATTAGATTAAGCTGCCCTTTGGCATGTCAGTGGCTCTCCTTGCACTTCTATGTAAACTTGCAACGAAATAAATATTTGATTTGATTTGATTTGAATGGTTTTGTCTTGGCATGTTACATAGTTTCTATTATAGCTCTAGGCCTTTCGTGTTGCAATCAACACATCATCAGGAGCTTGCAAAATTGCAGAAAAGAGGATGATGTCCAAGCAAATAACGTTCCCAATAAAGGCGGTCCTCTGGGCACATTATTTGCTTGGACATCATCCTCTTTTCTGCAATTTTGCGAGCTCCTGATGTGTTGATTGCAACACGAAAGGCCTAGAGCTATCATTCTACTCCTCCCGTGGTTGTTTTGCATATGACATCTTATTTTGTAAGAATTACGAATATTTATTAAAATGGAATGTATTTATTTATGGAGGGTGAGCAACATCGAAGCCACACACCAATATCTGGAATGCAAATTTGAAATAAAGTCAATCTGTCTGACTTTTTTGGGTTATTCTTGGTTGTCTACACATAAACCGCTATGTATAATAATCTATGTAACTGTATTTGTGTATACCTGAATAAATAAACTTACTAAAATAAAGAGGCTTGTCTCGTAGCTCATCATTAGTACACTCAGAATCCCTTCTAAAACCAAATTGATGAGAGTGAAATTTGAGTTTCCGAGTAGCCCAAGTCATTCATTAATCAAAAGTTATAGCTGGTTAATAAAGTGCTGGCAAGGAGCAATAATGAAAAAAAAAAAGTGCTAAAACTTATAAAGGTCATCTAGCACTGCTTCTCGTCCAATCAGCGAGGTTAAGCAACATTGGGTTTGGTTAGTACTTGAATGGGAACACCGAATGCTGCTAGCATCAATCTTTTCAAGGACCCATTGGAATTAAGTTACTGTCTAATTTTCTTGGGTTATCCTATGTAATCTACACATGCTGCTATGTATGATAATTTATGTAACTGTATTTATGTGTACTTGTACCTGAATAAACTTATTTGGTAAGAAGCAATGGGTCTATAATGAGAGGTGTCTTGACTACAGATACCTGGCTTTCAAAACGGATTTATTATTATTATAATCATGGGGAGCGCTAAACCCGGAGGGATTATACAGCGCCTGTGGGGAAGGTAATGAGAGGAATTCAGGCTCAATGCAGGGAACTGGAGCACATATCCAATTCCCTAGTTCAAGAGCCCCTTACCACCGTCAAGGAACCTCCCTTGAAGGGTTTCAAAACGGAAAGTCGACTGTTGCTCTCCAATGAAAAGGTATAACTCTTATGAAACAAATCTGATTAAAACAATTTCATAAGTAAGATTGGTATTGAAGCATCTGACCATTGATGTCATCAGGTTCAGCTGTTGTTGAATGGCATTCAGATAACTTCAGTGTCATTTAGATAACATCAATGTGAGAGGAACATTTTCAGGTTTCTCAAAATAAGACAAACTCTGGTGGAGTGGACTCTTGCTCAGGTTTGTGCTGAAGAATTGAGGGGGATAAATGTAACCCCTGAGAAATATGAATATGCTGTTGCCCCTCCCTCCTTTACTAAAAAAGAGGAAAGCGCTAAACTTGTTGGGGGCAATACAGGGGCTGCATCAAGGAGGTTTTTGGGGGCTGAAGCCCTTAAATAAAAAGTAATAATAATAATTGTAGTGGTTGTAGGTTATTGAAACGCTGAGTAACCATAACAATGTACTCTCCAAAGCCGCTCCATAACAACAACAACAATAACAACACAATTATAAATGACTGAACCAAACAAACATAGTATTCAATCCTACTGCTCCCAACCCCTTACATTCCTCCTTTTCTAAATTACATTATATCATCCAACTTATAAATCCAACCTATCTGGAGGTTTGACAACTCTGCTGGAACGCCGGAGAATTGGAGGGTTTGCACTGTCCTAAGGTGCCTCCTCTTCTCTCACCCGGCTGGTTCCCTTATCAAACCTCACAGGAGGTTCTTCCTGTATGCTAACCTGCTCTTTAAGTTTATTACCATTATTATCTGTTGTGGGCAGTTCCTTTAAACCACTCCTTACTGCTTCTGGTACTGTTGGAATCAGTGGTTGTTCTCCACTCCTAAACCTTGGCATGAGCTTATCTATATGCCTTTTCCATATCATGTTACCAAACCCTCTAATTAACACTTTATAATTCCTAACCCCTAATACCTCCACAATTTTTCCTTCTAACCAAGGGTCACCTTTCCCAAAGTTCCTTGCATACACAGCAACATCAACTTTAAAATGCTTCACCACTCCATGAAGGTCACCAGCAGGCATGTTAGGCAATGAATTGTCCTCTTTAACATGACATTTGACAGCCGATACAGGGACTTTAAAATTCCTATGAAACATAATTTCTGCTGGTGTCTTATTTGTGGAGGAATGAACAGTTTTCCTATGGTTATATAAGAACCTACATAATCTGGTATTGAGAGAACCTTTTGTAAACTTGTGTAAACCTTCCTTCAATGACCTTACCGCCCTCTCCGCCAGACCATTTGATGAAGGATGGTATGGGGCTGGAGTAACATGTTCAATACTATTCTTACTAAAGAAAGCTTCCAGCTCTTGTGAGACAAAATAAGCAGCATTATCTGACACAACTGTGTCTGGTAACCCAAAATTACAAAAGGATTTCCTCAGTAACTCAGTAGTAACTGTGGATGTCATGGAGCTAGTTACTTGCACATCTAAGAATTTTGAAAAGGAATCCACAATTACCAAAAAATATTTGCCCTCAACAGGACCTGCATAATCTATATGCACTCTAGACCATGGTGTCCCAGTGCTGGGCCAAGATAGGACAGGAGATGAATTTGGCTTAAAATTCTGAAAACAAATGGGACAACTCTTTGTCACTTCTGCAATATCTTGGTCCATCTTTGGCCACCAGACCCACTGCCTAGCTTCTGCTTTCATAGCATTGATACCATTATGACCTATATGCAGATGCTCCAATACCTTACATCTCAATTTTACAGGCACTACCACTCTATTTCTATACAATAATACATTATCATGAACAGTCAGATCTGATTTGACTGAATTATAATCAGATAAAAATACACTGTTTTTACACCATCATAGCAACACTATTCAATAAATCCATTGAAGCCTCTACCTTTCCATCAATTCTCAAAATAGCTAGGGTCACCCCGATCCACAAAGGAGGTGATCAAACAGACCTGAATAATTATAGACCAATTTCTAATTTACCATTGCTTTCTAAAATCTTCGAAAAATTAATTCATAGACAAATCTATTCCTACCTCGTCTCATACAATGTACTCAACCCCTGTCAATTTGGATTCAGGACAAACAAGAGCACAAACGATGCTATTACGCACATGTTGGAGTTAATATATACAGCACTTGAGAAAAAAGAAGTCCCACTGGGAATCTTCATTGATCTCCGCAAAGCTTTTGATACAGTCGACCATGATTTACTGCTCACAAAATTAGCACACTATGGTATAAGGGGGCACCCACTCAACTACCTAAAATCATACCTCACCAACAGAAGCCAATACGTGTACACAAATGGAGCGAACTCTTCCACACAACCAATTACAGTCGGAGTCCTCAAGGAAGTGTCCTGGGGCCACTCCTATTCCTCATTTACATAAATGACCTACCGAATGCATCACAACTACTCAAACCCATTTTATTTGCAGATGACACAACATATGTCTTCTCTCACCCAAATCCAGTTATACTGGCCAACACTGTTAATGACGAATTACAGAAAATATCAACATGGATGACGACTAACAAGCTTACTCTCAATACTGACAAGACCTACTTCATACAGTTTGGAAGCAAAGCCACAAATGTTCCACTTAACATAACACTTAATGGTACACCCATCACAAGACTCACAGAGGGAAAATTCCTAGGAATCCACCTTGACAGTAGCCTTAAATTCCAAACACATATACAACAAATTTCCAAGAAAATCTCGAAGACAGTAGGCATATTATCAAAGATACGCTATTATGTACCTCAATCAGCTCTCCTTGCACTATATCATTCACTTATCTACCCGTATCTCACCTATGGAATCTGTGCATGGGGATCAACAACGTTAAATCACCTTAGACCACTCATAACACAACAAAAGGCCACAGTCAGAATGATAACAAATTCCCACTCTAGACAGCATACTCCACCAATATTCAAAAGTCTCAAACTACTCACCGTAAGAACATTCATACTTACTCTTGTGCCTACTACATATATAAAACTTTACACTCTAATATAAACCCTCTGCTCAAAACTCTCCTCACCAACTTTAATAGGACCCATGACCACAACACACGACACAGATCACTTTTGATATACCCCGTGTTCATATCAACCTATGTAAAAATTCTATGCACATAAAGGGCCCCAGAATCTGGAATTCATTACCAGTAAATATTAAGATAATCTTGTCTGAAAATCAATTTAAGACTCAACTCAAAAACCACCTACTCACCCAAACCTAAATGATCATGCTATAAACTACTTTGAAAAATGCTCATTGTTACTTTCCTATACGATAATCTCAATTTTTAATAATATGTTACTATTATGTTACTACATATTATAAGTTAATGTCAAAAATGCTCAATGTTATTTTCCTTAAGATAATCTCAATTCCATATTATCATTCAAGAATCTTAACACCTGTAACAATCTAGTTAATTTTTTTTTATTAACATCGATTCCCACCAAGGCAGGGGGGCCCGAAAAGAAAAACTTTCATCATCATTCACTCCATCACTGTCTTGCCAGAAGGGTGCTTTACACTACAGTTATAAAACTGCAACATTTACACCCCTCCTTCAGAGTGCCGGCACTGTACTTCCCATCTCCAGAACTCAAGTCCGGCCTGCCGGTTTCCTGAATCCCTTCATAAATGTTACTTTGCTCACACTCCAACAGCACGTCAAGTATTAAAAACCATATGCCTCCATTCACTCCTATCAAATACGCTCACACATGCTTGCTGGAATCCAAGCCCTCGCACACAAAACTTCCTTTACCCCTCCCTCCAACCTTTCCTAGGCCGACCCCTACCCCGCCTTCCCTCCACTACAGATTTATACACTCTCGAAGTCACTCTGTCTCGTTCCATTCTCTCTACATGTCCAAACCACCTCAACAACCCCTCCTCAGCTCTCTGGACAATCGTTTTGGTAATCCGCACCTCCTCCTAATTTCCAAACTCCGAATTCTCTGCATTATATTCACACCACACATTGACCTCAGACATGACATCTCCACTGCCTCCAGCCTTCTCCTCGTTGCAACATTCATCACCCATGCTTCACACCCATATAAGAGCGTTGGTATAACTATGCTCTCATACATTCCCCTCTTTACTTCCATGGACAAGGTTCTTTGTCTCCACAGACTCCGAAGTGCTCCACTCACCCTTTTCCCCTCATCAATTCTATGATTCACCTCATCCTTCATAGACCCATCCGCCGACATGTCCACTCCCAAATATCTGAATACATTCACCTCCTCCATACTCTCTCCCTCCAATCTGATATCCAATCTTTCGTCACCTATTCTTTTTGTTATCCTCATCACCTTACTCTTTCCTATATTCACTTTCAATTTTCTTCTTTTACACACCCTACCAAATTCATCCACCAACCTCTGCAGCTTCTCTTCAGAATCTCCCAAAAGCACAGTGTCATCAGCAAAAAGCAACTGTGACAACTCCACTTTGTATTTGCTTCTTTATCTTTTAGCCCAACACCTCTTGCCAAGACCCTCGCATTCACTTCTCTTACAACCCCATCTATAAATATATTGAACAACCACGGTGACATCACACATCCTTGTCTAAGGCCCACTTTTACTGGGAAATAGTCCCTTCCCTCCTACACACTCTAACCTGAGCCTCACTATCCTCATAAAAACTCTTCACTGCTTTCAGTAACCTTCCTCCTATTCCATACACCTGCAACATCTGCCACATTGCCCCCTATCTACCCTATCATACGCCTTTTCCAAATCCATAAATGCCACAAAAACATCTTTACCCTTATCCAAATACTGTTCACCTATATGTTTCACTGTAAACACTTGGTCTACACACCCCTACCTTTCCTAAAGCCCCCTTGTTCATCTGCTATCCTGCTTTCTGTTTTACTCTTAATTCTTTCAATAATAACTCTACCATACACTTTACCAGGTACACTCAACAGACTTATTCCCCTATAATTTTTGCACTCTCTTTTGTCCCCTTTGCCTTTATACAAAGGAACAATACACGCTCTCTGCCAATCCTAGGTACCTTACCCTCTTCCATACATTTATTAAATAATAGCACCAACCACTCCAAAATTATATCCCCACCTGCTTTTAACATTTCTATCTTTATCCCATCAATCCCAGCTGCCTTACCCCCTTTCATTCTACCCACTGCCTCACGAACTTCCCCTACACCCACAACTGGCTCTTCCACACTCCTACAAGATGTTATTCCTCCTTGCCCTACACACGAAATCACAGCTTCCTGTCTTCATCAACATTTAACAAATCCTCAAAATATTCTCTCCATCTTCCCGATACCTCTAACTCTCCATTTAATAACTCTCCTCTCCTATTTTTAACTGTCAAATCCATTTGTTCTCTAGGCTTCCTCAACTTATTAATCTCATTCCAAAACTTTTTCTTATTTTCAACAAAATTTGCTGATAACATCTCACCCACTCTCTCATCTGCTCTCTTTTACATTGCTTCACCACTCTTTTAACCTCTCTTTTTCTCTCCATATACTCTTCCCTCCTTGCATCACTTCTACTTTGTAAAAACCTCTCATATGCTAACTTTTTCTCCTTACTACTCTCTTTACATCATCATTCCACCAATCGCTCCTCTTCCCTCCGCACCCACTCGCCTGTAACCACAAACTTCTGCTGAACACTCTAACACTACATTTTTAAATCTACCCCATACATTTTCGACCCCATTGCCTACACTCTCACTAGCCCATCTATCCTCCAATAGTTGTTTATATCTTACCCTAACTGCCTCCTCTTTTAGTTTATAAACCTTCACCTCTCTTTTACTTACTGATTCTATTTTCCTTGTATCCCATCTACCTTTTACTCCCACTGTAGCTATAACTAAAAAGTGATCTGATATATCTGTAGCCCCTCTATAAACATGTACATCCTGAAGTCTACTCAACAGTCTTTTATCTATCAATACATAGTCCAACAAACTACTGTCATTACGCCCTACATCATATCTTGTATACTTATTTATCCTCTTTTTCTTAAAATATGTATTACCTATAACTAAACCCCTTTCTATACAAAGTTCAATCAAAGGGCTCCCATTATCATTTACACCTGGCACCCCAAACTTACCTACTACACCCTCTCTGCATGTTTCTCCCACTTTAGCATTTAGGTCCCCTACCACAATTACTCTCTCATTTGGTTCAAAAGTTCCTATACATTCGCTTAACATCTCCCAAAATCTCTCTCTCTCCTCTACACTCCTCTCTTCTCCAGGTGCATACACGCTTATTATGACCCACTTTTCGCATCCGACCCTTATTTTAATCCACATAATCCTTGAATTTACACATTTATATTCCCTCTTTTCCTTCCATAACTGATCCTTCAACATTATTGCTACCCCTTCCTTAGCTCTAACTCTCTCAGATACTCCTGACTTAATCCCATTTATTTCTCCCCACTGAAACTCGCCTACCCCTTCAGCTTTGTTTCGCTTAGGGCCAGGACATCCAACTTCTTTTCATTCATAACATCGGCAATCATCTCTTTCTTATCATCCGCACTACATCCACGCACATTCAGACAACCCAATTTTATAAAGTTTTTCTTCTTCTCGTTTTAGTAGATTTGTACAGGAGAAGGGGTTACTAGCCCATTGCTCCCGGCATCTTAGTCGCCTCATACGACACGCATGGCTTACGGAGGAAAGATTCTTTTCCACTTCCCCATGGACAATAGAAAAATAAAAGAACAAGAGCTATTAAGAAAAAAGAAAAACCTAGATGTGTGTATGTATATATATGCATGTGTATGCCAGTGTAGTGTGACCTAAAGTGTAAGTAGAAGTAGCTAGATATACCTGTTATCCAGCGTGTTTATGAGACAGTAAAATTTCATCATATTGTAATTTTGAAAATAATTTTTTACTAGAATAAACTCAATAAATTTCTCTAATATTAAGTACATAGTTTTTAAGGACTAGAATAAGCTGCCCCTAATGCCATGGCATGTCAGTGGCTCTCCTTGCACTCAATTTACATTGTAATTTCCATACCCATGTAACCTGAAATTAAATAAAATTTGTTTGTTTGTTTGTTTGTTTGTTTATTTAACATTATTTACTACTTGGGATAATACAGCATCTATCCCAGTTTCCTCTTTGATTTTGTCAAATGATAAGTGTTTGAAATCGAGGAACTCTACTAATCTCACATATTCCAAAGGTATACCTGATTCTAAGCTGTGATCTTCAATAGGTAATCTACTAAATGCATCTGCAATAACATTTTCCTTACCAGCCTTGAATGACAATTCATAATCATACTGAGCTAATAACAGAGCCCAACGCTGAATTCTGGCATTTGCATTTACTGGAATATGTTTCCTTTACCAAACAACCCTAGCAATGGTTTATGATCTGTGCGAGCAACAAACTTTCTCCTAGCAAAAAATATCTGAATTTCTTAACAGCATACACCAAAGCTAGACCTTCTTTATCAAGTTGAGAATAATTCTGTTCTGCCGGAGAAAGTTTCTTACTAGCAAAATACACAGGGTTTTCCTGGCTATTTACTACCTGGATTAACACACATCCAACCCCACAGAAGAAGCATCAACCTCAATTATTAATGGATGCTCTCCCGTAAAATTAGTCAACAAAGCTGAACATTCCAATTGTTTTTAATCCTTTGAACAGCTTCCTCTTCCACTGAAGACCACTCAAATGTAGCCTTT
>WNWK01056654.1:0-10950 GCA_009830355.1 Cherax destructor
AATGCAAATGGAACTCTGTGAACCAATATCTAACATTTTTAATTTATCTCTTCAAACTGGTGTAGTGTCTGATATGTGGAAGATGGCTAATGTAATTCCTATTTTTAAAGCAGGGGACAAGTCACTGCCGTCAAACTACCGCCCAATAAGCCTGACCTTAATTGTAGGCAAATTACTAGAGTCAATTATAGCTGATATTATTAGAAGCCATCTAGATAACCATAATTTGATTAATGATACCCAGCATGGATTCACGAGGGGCCGTTCCTGCCTATCTAATTTATTAACCTTATTCAGTAAAGCTTTTGAGGCTGTTGATCACGATAAAGAATTCGATTTTGTTTATTTAGACTTTAGTAAGGCTTTTGATAGAGTACCGCACCAGAGACTGTTAAAGAAAGTGGCAGCTCATGGCATTGAGGGAAAAATGCTGTCATGGATCGAGTCATGGCTCACCAATAGGAAGCAGAGAGTGTGTAGATGAATGGTTCAGAGAACCGACAAGTTATAAATTAGACACATATGCAACACTGTAGCCTTGTGCTACACTTCTAACAAGATTGATGGACTGAACACATCGACTCCAGGCCGAGGGACTGATAACCTCAAACTCCTCCTCTCCTTACACCTTTCTACTTTGTATTGGACTGATGAAGCCACTGTGTTGCGAAACGTTTCCTCAATAAAGATACCCAAGTGTTGCATATGTGTCTAATTTATAAGCAGAGAGTGTGCATAAATGGGGTTAAATCCGAATGGGGACTTGTAACAAGTGGTGTTCCACAGGGATCAGTCTTAGGCCCATTGTTATTTATAATATATATCAATGACCTTGATGAGGGAATTACTAGTGATATGAGCAAATTCGCCGACGACACGAAGATAGGTAGGATAATTGATTCAAACATAGATGTCATAGAACTTCAGGAAGATTTAGACAAACTTAATTCGTGGTCAGAAAAGTGGCAGATGCAGTTCAATGTAGATAAATGCAAGGTTCTGAAGCTCGGGAGTGTCCATAACCGAAGCACTTATAAGTTAAATAACGTAGAACTTAGCCATACAGATTGCGAGAAGGACTTGGGGGTGATGGTAAGCAGCAACCTTAAACCAAGACAGCAATGCCTAAGCGTACGTAATAAGGCAAATAGATTACTGGGATTTATATCAAGAAGTGTTAGCAACAGAAGTCCAGAGGTTATATTACAGCTTTATACATCATTAGTAAGGCCTCACCTAGATTACGCAGCTCAGTTCTGGTCTCCATATTACAGAATGGACATAAATTCGTTAGAAAACATTCAGCGTAGAATGACTAAATTAATACATAGCATTAGAAATCTTCCTTACGAAGAAAGATTGAAGACCCTAAAATTACATTCACTTGTAAGACGTAGAATGAGGGGAGACATGATCGAGGTATACAAGTGGAAAATGGGTATTAACAAAGGGGATATAAATAAGGTCTTGAGGGTATCTCTCCAAGAGAGAACACGCAATAATGGATTCAAGTTAGATAAGTTTAGATTTAGAAAGGATATAGGAAAGTATTGGTTTGGAAATAGGGTAGTTGATGAGTGGAACAGTCTGCCTAGTAGGGTTATTGAAGCTAGGACCTTGGGTAGTTTCAAATTTAGGTTGGATAAATTCATGAGTGAGAGGGTTGGATTTGAGTGGGACTCGCGCATGAGTGGGTAAAATTGTCAAAGCTTATTTCTTGGTTAGCATTGAAAATTGGGTTGAGCAAATATTCTGTTAGTGGGACGGATTGTGAAGGACCTGCCTAGTATGGGCCAACAGGCCTGCTGCAGTGTTCCTCCTTTCTTATGTTCTTATGTTCTTATAAGATAGGTCCCCTTAAAAATAATTATGGGTATCTTACTGACAAAGAGAATGAAATGTGCTCTATTTTTAATAATTATTTTCTCCCGGTTTTCACTCAGGAAGACACTAATAATATCCCAAGTATTAGGTATTTTAGTGGGCCTGAAGAAGATAAATTATGTAGTATCACAGTCACTAGCGAAATGGTTATCAAACAGATAGACCGTTTGAAGCAAAATAAATCGCCAGGCCCTGATGAGCTTTTTTCAAGGGTTCTTAAGGAATGCAAAATTGAACTCTGTGAACCCTTAACTAACATTTTTAACCTATCTCTTCAAACAGGTGTAGTGTCTGATACGTGGAAGATGGCTAATGTAATTCCTATTTTTCAAGTAGACAGAAGTATCGGGAAAGGGGTGGGGTGGCACTCTATGTCCGTGATCATTTAAATTGTTGCATAAAAACGGGTATAAAGTCTGAATTAACACATACAGAGTCTGTCTGGATAGAATTTTCAGAGGAGTGTGAAAAATTGATTTTAGGCGTGATTTACCGTCCTCCAAACTTATATAGGGAACAAGGGAGACTACTTTGGGAGGAAATTGTTAAGGCCACAAGACACGATAACGTAGTAATTCTAGGAGACTTTAACTTTAGTCAGATTGATTGGAATTTCATGACAGGGAATTTAGAATCTAACGACTTTTAGAAGTAGTTTAGGATTGCTTTTGAAGCAGTTTGTAACAGAACCTACAAGGGAAATAACCTACTTGACTTGGTTCTGGCAAGCAAGGAAACCCTTGTTAATAATTTAGAAATTACAGAGAACTCGGCTCAAGCGACCACAAGTCAATTTTTAATTACCTTTAGCATTGAATGGATGTATGATAGTGGAAATAAATGGTATAATACCGACACAATGGAAAATAAACACATAAGCAGTATAATGTGATCCTTTATTGACAACGTTTCCAGCGTATATCGAGTCACATACAGATCTACCTGGAAAATGAGCAACATGGAGATATATAGGGTACAGTCAGGTGGAGAATGCTGGGTCAGGTGGAGAAGCTGCATGTGAGTCTTAAAAGTAGTGTGATAGTTAAAAACATAGTGTGACTTAAAGGACCTGCAGTGTACCATTCTTGAGTACTAGGTGGGATAGCGTTGAAGAAGTTTCTTGGCAAGAAACTTCTTCAACAGCTATCCCACCTAAACTCAAGAATGGTACACTGCAGGTCCTTGTCACACTATGTTTTAACTATCACACTACTAAGACTCACATGCAGCTTTCCCACCTGACCCAGCTTCTCCACCTGACTGTACCCTTTTATATCTCCATGTTGCTCATTTTCCAGGTAGATCTGTATGTGACTCGATAAAGCCACTGCGTGGGCGAACGTTGTCAATAAAGGATCACATTTTACTGCTTATGTGTTTATTTTTCCATTGTGTCGGTATTTTATACCATTTATTTCCACTATCATACATCCATTCAATGCTAAAGGTAATTAAAAAATTGACTTGTGGTCGCTTGAGCCGAGTTCCTCTGTTATTTCTAAAACATAGATGTCATAGAACTTCAGGAAGATTTAGACAAACTTAATTCGTGGTCAGAAAAGTGGCAGATGCAGTTCAATGTAGATAAATGCAAGGTTCTGAAGCTCGGGAGTGTCCATAACCGAAGCACTTATAAGTTAAATAACGTAGAACTTAGCCATACAGATTGCGAGAAGGACTTGGGGGTGATGGTAAGCAGCAACCTTAAACCAAGACAGCAATGCCTAAGCGTACGTAATAAGGCAAATAGATTACTGGGATTTATATCAAGAAGTGTTAGCAACAGAAGTCCAGAGGTTATATTACAGCTTTATACATCATTAGTAAGGCCTCACCTAGATTACGCAGCTCAGTTCTGGTCTCCATATTACAGAATGGACATAAATTCGTTAGAAAACATTCAGCGTAGAATGACTAAATTAATACATAGCATTAGAAATCTTCCTTACGAAGAAAGATTGAAGACCCTAAAATTACATTCACTTGTAAGACGTAGAATGAGGGAGACATGATCGAGGTATACAAGTGGAAAATGGGTATTAACAAAGGGGATATAAATAAGGTCTTGAGGATATCTCTCCAAGAGAGAACCCGCAATAATGGATTCAAGTTAGATAAGTTTAGATTTAGAAAGGATATAGGAAAGTATTGGTTTGGAAATAGGGTAGTTGATGAGTGGAACAGTCTGCCTAGTAGGGTTATTGAAGCTAGGACCTTGGGTAGTTTCAAATTTAGGTTGGATAAATTCATGAGTGAGAGGGGTTGGATTTGAGTGGGACTCGCGCATGAGTGGGTAAAATTGTCAAAGCTTATTTCTTGGTTAGCATTGAAAATTGGGTTGAGCAAATATTCTGTTAGTGGGACGGATTGTGAAGGACCTGCCTAGTATGGGCCAACAGGCCTGCTGCAGTGTTCCTCCTTTCTTATGTTCTTATGTTCTTATAAGATAGGTCCCCTTAAAAATAATTATGGGTATCTTACTGACAAAGAGAATGAAATGTGCTCTATTTTTAATAATTATTTTCTCCCGGTTTTCACTCAGGAAGACACTAATAATATCCCAAGTATTAGGTATTTTAGTGGGCCTGAAGAAGATAAATTATGTAGTATCACAGTCACTAGCGAAATGGTTATCAAACAGATAGACCGTTTGAAGCAAAATAAATCGCCAGGCCCTGATGAGCTTTTTTCAAGGGTTCTTAAGGAATGCAAAATTGAACTCTGTGAACCCTTAACTAACATTTTTAACCTATCTCTTCAAACAGGTGTAGTGTCTGATACGTGGAAGATGGCTAATGTAATTCCTATTTTTCAAGTAGACAGAAGTATCGGGAAAGGGGGTGGGGTGGCACTCTATGTCCGTGATCATTTAAATTGTTGCATAAAAACGGGTATAAAGTCTGAATTAACACATACAGAGTCTGTCTGGATAGAATTTTCAGAGGAGTGTGAAAAATTGATTTTAGGCGTGATTTACCGTCCTCCAAACTTATATAGGGAACAAGGGAGACTACTTTGGGAGGAAATTGTTAAGGCCACAAGACACGATAACGTAGTAATTCTAGGAGACTTTAACTTTAGTCAGATTGATTGGAATTTCATGACAGGGAATTTAGAATCTAACGACTTTTTAGAAGTAGTTTAGGATTGCTTTTTGAAGCAGTTTGTAACAGAACCTACAAGGGGAAATAACCTACTTGACTTGGTTCTGGCAAGCAAGGAAACCCTTGTTAATAATTTAGAAATTACAGAGGAACTCGGCTCAAGCGACCACAAGTCAATTTTTTAATTACCTTTAGCATTGAATGGATGTATGATAGTGGAAATAAATGGTATAAAAATACCGACACAATGGAAAAATAAACACATAAGCAGTATAATGTGATCCTTTATTGACAACGTTTCGCCCACGCAGTGGCTTTATCGAAGTCACATACAGATCTACCTGGAAAATGAGCAACATGGAGAATATATAGGGTACAGTCAGGTGGAGAATGCTGGGTCAGGTGGAGAAGCTGCATGTGAGTCTTAAGTAGTGTGATAGTTAAAAACATAGTGTGACTTAAAGGACCTGCAGTGTACCATTCTTGAGTACTAGGTGGGATAGCGTTGAAGAAGTTTCTTGGCAAGAAACTTCTTCAACCTATCCCACCTAGAACTCAAGAATGGTCACACTGCAGGTCCTTAGTCACACTATGTTTTAACTATCACACTCTTTAAGACTCACATGCAGCTTCTCCACCTGACCAGCATTCTCCACCTGACTGACCCTATATATATCTCCATGTTGCTCATTTTCCAGGTAGATCTGTATGTGACTCGATAAAGCCACTGCGTGGGCAAACGTTGCAATAAGGATCACATATACTGCTTATGTGTTTATTTTCCATTGTGTCGGTATTTTATACCATTTATTTCACTATCATACATCCATTCAATGCTAAAGGTAATTAAAAATTGACTTGTGGTGCTTGAGCAGTTCCTCTGTTATTTCTAAAACATAGATGTCATAGAACTTCAGGAAGATTTAGACAAACTTAATTCGTGGTCAGAAAAGTGGCAGATGCAGTTCAATGTAGATAAATGCAAGGTTCTGAAGCTCGGGAGTGTCCATAACCGAAGCACTTATAAGTTAAATAACGTAGAACTTAGCCATACAGATTGCGAGAAGGACTTGGGGGTGATGGTAAGCAGCAACCTTAAACCAAGACAGCAATGCCTAAGCGTACGTAATAAGGCAAATAGATTACTGGGATTTATATCAAGAAGTGTTAGCAACAGAAGTCCAGAGGTTATATTACAGCTTTATACATCATTAGTAAGGCCTCACCTAGATTACGCAGCTCAGTTCTGGTCTCCATATTACAGAATGGACATAAATTCGTTAGAAAACATTCAGCGTAGAATGACTAAATTAATACATAGCATTAGAAATCTTCCTTACGAAGAAAGATTGAAGACCCTAAAATTACATTCACTTGTAAGACGTAGAATGAGGGGAGACATGATCGAGGTATACAAGTGGAAAATGGGTATTAACAAAGGGGATATAAATAAGGTCTTGAGGGTATCTCTCCAAGAGAGAACACGCAATAATGGATTCAAGTTAGATAAGTTTAGATTTAGAAAGGATTGATTTTAGGCGTGATTTACCGTCCTCCAAACTTATATAGGGAACAAGGGAGACTACTTTGGGAGGAAATTGTTAAGGCCACAAGACACGATAACGTAGTAATTCTAGGGGACTTTAACTTTAGTCAGATTGATTGGAATTTCATGACAGGGAATTTAGAATCTAACGACTTTTTAGAAGTAGTTTAGGATTGCTTTTTGAAGCAGTTTGTAACAGAACCTACAAGGGGAAATAACCTACTTGACTTGGTTCTGGCAAGCAAGGAAACCCTTGTTAATAATTTAGAAATTACAGAGGAACTCGGCTCAAGCGACCACAAGTCAATTTTTTAATTACCTTTAGCATTGAATGGATGTATGATAGTGGAAATAAATGGTATAAAATACCGACACAATGGAAAAATAAACACATAAGCAGTATAATGTGATCCTTTATTGACAACGTTTCGCCCACGCAGTGGGCTTTATCGAGTCACATACAGATCTACCTGGAAAATGAGCAACATGGAGATATATATAGGGTACAGTCAGGTGGAGAATGCTGGGTCAGGTGGAGAAAGCTGCATGTGAGTCTTAAAAGTAGTGTGATAGTTAAAAACATAGTGTGACTTAAAGGACCTGCAGTGTACCATTCTTGAGTACTAGGTGGGATAGCGTTGAAGAAGTTTCTTGCCAAGAAACTTCTTCAACGCTATCCCACGAACTCAAGAATGGTCACTGAGGTCACTAAATCACACTATGTTTTGAACTATCACACTCTAAGACTCACATGCAACTCCACCTGACCACATTCTCACCTGACTGCCCTTATCTCCATGTTGCTCATTTCCAGGTAGATCTGATGTGACTCGATAAACCACTGAAACGTGTCAATAAGATCATATACGTATGTGTTTATTTTTCCATGTATGATAGTAGGGATAATTCAGTAATGGTCCCAGATTTTCGCTTAGCAGATTATAATGGACTTAGAGAACACTTATCAACTGTGGACTGGGGTGAAGAAAGAGGTATCAATATGACAGTTTTCTTAACACTATACAGGCTGCCCAAAGAACATTTATCCGTATAAAGAAATTAGATCAAGTAGAAATGACCCAAAATGGATGAATAATAGGCTCAAATATCTTTTAGGGCAGAAAAAAGGAATTTATAGGCGCATAAAAGAGGTGAGGGTCATCTTATAAATCAGTATACTGACATTAAGAGGACGTTAAAGGGAATAAAAAGCTAAACGGGACTATGAAATTAAAGTTGCTAGGGATTCAAAACTAACCCAAAAGTTTTCCAGGTTTATAGAACAAAAGTTAGGGATAAGATAGGTCCCCTTAAAAGAACATAAGAACATAAGAATGGAGGAACACTGCAGAAGGCCTACTGGCCCATACAAGGCAGGTCCTTATCAAAACCACCACTACCTAAGAATTTACTCCTGTACTCACGACACTAATCAAACCCAGCCCCTCCCACTCATATATATGTCCAATCTCTTTTTAAAGCCACCCAAGGTCCTAGCCTCTATCACCCTACTCGGAAGATTGTTCCACGCATCTACAACTCTGTTCGAAAACCAGTACTTGCCTATGTCCTTTCTAAATCTAAATTTATCCAATTTAAATCCGTTATTTCTGGTTCTTACTTGGTTCGATATCCTCAGTATTTTATTAATATCTCCTTTGTTTATGCCCATCATCCACTTGTACACCTCGATGATATCTCCCCTCATTCTACGTCTCTTCAGAGAGTGGAGATTCAATGCTCTAAGTCTATCTTCATACGGGAGATTTCTTATACTGTAAATCATTTTAGTCATTCTTCTTTGTATGTTCTCAATGAATCTATATCCATCCTGTAGTAAGGAGACCAAAACTGAGCTGCATAATCCAAATGAGGTCTCACTAGTGATGTATAGAGCTGTAAAATAACTTTGGACTTCTGTTGTATACTTCTTGAAATAAATCCTAGTAATCTGTTAGCCTTATTGCGCACACTTAGGCACTGTTGTCTTGGCTTTAGATTTCTGCTTACCATGACTCCAAGTCTTTTTCACATTCTGTATGATCAAGCTCAACTTCACCTAGTTTATAAATTCGAGGGATATTTTCATTACCAACGACTAGCACCTTACACTTATCCACATTGAACTTCATCTGCCACTTTTCAGACCAAGACATTAATTTATCCAAATCCTCCTGGAGTTCATTGGTATCCTCCTCAGAATGAATTATACGGCCTATTTTTGTATCATCAGCAAATTTACTCATGTCACTTGCAATTCCTTCATCAAGGTCATTTATGTAAATTATGAACAACAATGGGCCCAAAACTGATCCTTGAGGAACGCCACTGGTGACAAATCCCCATTCAGATTTGACCCCATTAATGGAAACTCTCTGCTTTCTATTCGTAAGCCATGCCTCTATCCATGCTAGAACTTTACCTCCTATACCATGAGCTGCCACCTTTCTTAAGAGTCTCTTATGAGGTACTCTATCGAAGGCCTTACTGAAATCCAAGTAAATTATATCATATTCTTTATCACTGTCTACTGCCTCAAATGTTTTATTGAAAAACGTCAGTAAATTTGTCAGGCAGGAACGACCTCTCGTAAACCCATGCTGAGATTCATTAATCAAATTATGTTCTTCAAGGTGACTTCTGATAATATCAGCTATAATTGATTCTAATAATTTGCCTACTATAGACGTGAAGGCTTATTGGACGGTAATTTGATGGACTGGACTTATCCCTGATTTGAATATAGGAACTACATTAGCTATCTTCCACATCTCTGGCACAACACCAGTTAGGATGGACGTGTTAAACACATTCGTTAATGGCTGACTAAGTTCCATCTTGCATTCTTTAAGTACCCTGGAAAACAACTCGTCGGGTCCTGGGGACTTATTTTGCTTCAGTTTATCTATCTGTTTGATAACCATATCCCTCGTGACAGTAATATTAGTTAATTTGAATTCTTCAGGAACTGAATAATTGTTAATAATTGTTAATAATTGTTTGGGCATCTTACTGACAAGGAGAATGATATGTGCTCTATTTTTAATAATTATTTTCTCTCGGTTTTCACACAGGAAGACATTAATAATATCCCAGTAATTAATTTTTACAGAGGCCCAGAAGAAGATAAATTATGTAATATCACAGTCACTAGCGAAATGATTATGAAACAGCTGGACCGACTGAAACAAAATAAATCGCCGGGTCCTGATGACCTTTTTGCAAGGGTTCTTAAGGAATGCAAAATGGAACTTTGTGAACCAATATCTAACATTTTTAATTTATCTCTTCAAACAGGTGTAGTGTCTGATATGTGGAAGATGGCTAATGTAATTCCTATTTTTAAAGCAGGGGACAAGTCACTACCGTCAAACTACCGCCCAATAAGCCTGACCTCAATTGTAGGCAAATTACTAGAGTCAATTATAGCTGATATTATTAGAAGCCATCTAGATAACCATAATTTGATTAATGATACCCAGCATGGATTCACGAGGGGCCGTTCCTGCCTATCTAATTTATTAACCTTCTTCAGTAAAGCTTTTTGAGGCTGTTGATCACGATAAAGAATTCGATTTGTTTATTTAGACTTTAGTAAGGCTTTTGATAGAGTACCGCACCAGAGACTGTTAAAGAAAGTGGCAGCTCATAACATTGGGGGAAAAGTGCTGTCATGGATCGAGTCATGGCTCACCAATAGGAAGCGAGAGTGTGCATAAATGGGGTTAAATCGAATGAGGGACTTGTAACAAGTGGTGTTCCACAAAGATCAGTCTTAGGCCCATTGTTATTTATAATATATATCAATGACCTTGATGAAGGAATTACTAGTGATATGAGCAAATTCGCCGACACGAAATAGGTAGGATAATTGATTCAAACATTGATGTCATAGAACTTCAGGAAGATTTAGACAAACTTAATTCGTGGTCAGAAAAGTGGCAGATGCAGTTCAATGTAGATAAATGCAAGGTTCTGAAGCTCGGGAGTGTCTATAACCCAAGCACTTATAAGTTAAATAACGTAGAACTTAGCCATACAGATTGCGAGAAGGACTTGGGGGTGATGGTAAGCAGCAACCTTAAACCAAGACAGCAATGCCCTAAGCGTCGTAATAAGGCAAATAGATTACTGGGATTTATATCCAAGAAGTGTTAGCAACAGAAGTCCAGAGGTTATATTACAGCTTTATACATCATTAGTAAGGCCTCACCTAGATTACGCAGCTCAATTCTGGTCTCCATATTACAGAATGGACATAAATTCGTTAGAAAACATTCAGCGTAGAATGACTAAATTAATACATAGCATTAGAAATCTTCCTTACGAAGAAAGATTGAAGACCCTAAAATTACATTCACTTGTAAGACGTAGAATGAGGGGAGACATGATCGAGGTATACAAGTGGAAAATGGG
>WNWK01056655.1:0-10950 GCA_009830355.1 Cherax destructor
GGGGGGGAGATCGCAGCCAGCGGGACTAGAACCCATGTCAGGAAGGCTGGCGGTTTCCCCCAATGACGCTCTAGACTACTCAGCCACAGATGCCTCAGAACTCACGAAATCAAAAGACAGATTCCAAAAAACCCATACCACGAGTTGAGTTCGAACCCGGGTCAGAGGGTCTCAAAACCCAACCCCCAAAGCCACTAGTTGGATGAATCTTATTAAAGCTAGCTGGCCCAGTGACTTATGCGACAGTCTGGGGTTTTGAACTCTCGCCCAGGGGAACCCACCCGTGGTAGGGTTTTTCCCTCGAAGCTGGGCAGCCTTGTTCAAAGCCATTTTTTCCCAGCCTGGGAAACCAGTGAGTTTCAAGTTTTTTAAGCTATTTCATTCTCCTCCTGTATGTTCTGACATCAAGCGATTTTCATATCAATGCATGCTTGGGGCTGTAACATCAGACAGGGCGAACTGTCTCCATGCTGTGAGCGCACACCCTGTGGGGACTTCCTCCAAACAGTTGCCATGGGAACAACCCTCGCCCCAAAGACTTCCATATTGCAGTTTCTCTCTGCCTCGCTGCTCCAGTTCACACAAATACAGAATATACATGTATTTGCGGCGTGCCAACCAACCAATATCTTTGGTTTTAAAGTGCCCCAAAAACCCAAAGAGATGGAAAGGCACATTAAGTCAACGACACCATAAAAGCCTTGCTACAGCTGGATCCCCAGCACCCAAACGATACCCCAAAAGAAAACGCCCTGATCAGCATCTATCCTTGGAAGAATGGCAAGCTCTTAGTGGGACTATATCTGCATGTCGTGCTGGCTGACACCTCATCCATCCCAGTGGGGGGCGACAGGGAGGAGCTGCTGACCCATGGAGGGCCAAAAGATCGGAGTACAAAACATAAGCCAACAGTATCAATTTGTCCCTGTGGGGTCGAGACCTTGGCATCATGGGGGGAAACGCCACACGCTTCCTTAAAGCGGGGTTTCCCGATTCATCAACACCACCAGGGACCCGAGGGACTTTCATGTTCAGCGCCTCAACATGGTTATCCAGAGGGAAATGCTTTCTGTACTTGGTCATGTCCGGCTTGAAGGGCTGGGGGGATTCATAATCTTTGATATATTGTACCTGTATTCATGTTTGTATTTTTTTTTCAGTGTATTCTGTCGATAAATAAAGTTCACATAAAATATAGGGGGGGTAAAGAAAAAATTCAAAAAACTCCAGGAGGAACCTTGAGTTTTCCCCGAATACGTTTTTTTTTCTGAGGATGAAGGTCTCCCGTACAGTTCTAGAAGTGGTACCTCCATATATAAATATATATATATATATATATATATATATATATATATATATATATATATATATATATATATATATATATATATATATTTTTCCCAGACAAAGCGTTTAACAATGAAAACCCAAAAAGGTTGGAAATTTTTAGCTCAAGTATTTTCACACTTCTCAGTGCATCATCAGGAGCTGTGCAATGTTGCAAGGGCAGCAACAGGAAAAATAGGGTAAGTTTTTTTCAATTGCAAGTTTGTTTGAAAGCAAGTATACTATCCCAGAAGCAGGGCATGGTTTGGGAAATCCCCTCAGCCCCTTACTAAACAACCTGTTTTGGAATTCTACGAGACTAGACTACTTAAAGATATTCTCCAAATAATATTAGGTGGTTCAGATATGTAGATGATTGCTTTGACTTTCCCTAGGTTCACAACATTGATGAGTTCCTCCCTAGACTTAATGGTCTGGGTATTTAATATAGCCATAAAACTGAGATCCCCCAAGGACTTTGTTGAAAAGACCAAATTTTGCGTTAAAAACACTTTCTACGGGTTTTTGAACCAAAAGAAAACCCCCTGACATTGCCATACAATGAAAAATTTTTTGCCTGCATGGGGCACAAAAAAAATTAATATAAATCTTTAAAAAATACTGGGACAATGAAACAAAAGATTAAAAAAGCACATTTTTAATTGTGGGTTGTTTTCTAAAAGGCCCCATGTCCCCTTTTGCCCACTCTCATACATTGGTCAGACAGGTAAATCTCTGGAAACTAAAATTATCTCAACACCAATACTCAATCAGGACACCCCAGGTGTCAATCGATCTTTAACCATGACAGCTCTTGCAATCACCCACCAGGGTGGCTGCTTCCCAGATAATTTCCCAACTGTTCCCTCATAAAAAGAAAAAAATTTTTAAGTCCTCCCCTGAAACATGATAGGAATGCCATATATAACTCAAATTATGGGTTGTACAAACTCTATGACAGCTCTTGCAATCACCCACCAGGGTGAGCTGCTTCCCAGATAATTGTACCCAACTGTTCCCCCCATAAAAAACATAACTGGGTCCCCCCTCCAAACATGATAGGAATGCCATATATAACTCAAATTAGGGGTTTGGGTTAAAACTCTATAGTTATTTAGTGGAGTCCATTGTGCACACCCCTAAACAACAACGTTATAAAAAATCGCAGGTTTTCCCTAATGCCATGGGGGTTTTGTGATGTTTCAGTTATGTTCGACCACAATCTCAAACTGAACATCCTGGTATGCCCGTCGTGAAACGTTGTTTTAATATATACCATCTTTTTTAAATCCGTCGCCGTGACCCTGGTATAATCCCTCAGCTACCTCTGCATACCGGTATCGTAATGCTACAGACCTCGAAGTGGTGTGTTGCAATAGACTGCAACCTGAGGGATATAACATCAGTAGTAAAGGGAAATAATCATGGAGGTTCATTTAGGTCTGGGTGCACATGTCCCATCATCCTAGGATAGCCCATAAAAGAAAGTGACTTATTAAGGTCCCAAAACCCCTCTAGGTACAGCAGTACAAAAGGGGCACATGGTGGTTTTCAACATGGTGATTGGAACTAGTTTAGTGGTTTACTGAATTAGGTTTTAATAATATTATAATGATAATGATAATAATGATATTGGGTTTATAGTGGATAATAATGATGGTAATGGTGTTAAATCAGGCCTTGTCCAGTTGTAATAAGAAGGGAAAAACCTGAATATGTTATTTCTTTCAGACATATTAACTGACACTCAAGAGTATTTCCCCGACCATTCTGGAATGTTCTGCCACACCAGTTGACAAAATGGGTTTATTCCCTCTATTTCATTAGTTAGAAGGTTGTTCACATTAGTTGTATTCTGAATGTAAATGATTCACTACTATAATGTAACTTCACGTCACGTGACCTGTTCCCAGGGGTTAAAGAGTTATTTCACCTCATGCTATCAAAACGGGGGGGGCCCTACCCCACCCGCCCCCATATGGGTTGGGGTGGGGGGGCCCTGGAACCACCCTTTGACTGGTGCCACCGCCTACCATACTCTAAAAAAAAAATTACCCTATTTTCCTGTTGCTGCCCTTGCAACATTGCACAGCTCCTGATGCCCACTGAGAAGTGTGAAAGTACTTGAGCTAAAGATTTCCACCCCGTGGCTTGTCTTGCATATATAAATCACTGGTAAAAATTCATGGTAAAATTCACTGGAAAAAATCACCTAAAAAAACCCGCATTAAAAAAAAAATCACTGGAAAAAAATCATTGGTAAAAATCACGGGTAAAAAATCACTGGTAAAAATCACTGGTAAAACAATCACTGGTAAAAAATCACTGGTAAAACAATCACTGGAAAAACAATCACTGGTAAAAAATCACTGGTAAAAAATCACTGGAAAAAAATCACTGGTAAAACAATCACTGGTAAAAAATCACTGGTAAAACAATCACTGGAAAAACAATCACTGGTAAAACAATCACTGGTAAAAAATCACTGGAAAAAAAATCACTGGTAAAACAATCACTGGAAAAACAATCACTGGTAAAACAATCACGGGAAAACAATCCTGGAAAAAAAAATAAACTGGTAAAAAGCACTGATTTTGGGATATTCACAATAGCTGTGTGGTAAGTTGTGACCCCGCGCTGATAAGGGCGTCAAGTTTGTTCAACCATAATGAGTTTCCCTTTATGACACTTCCACCTCATTGACCAATAAGAAGACACCATCCAAGATTACGGTTCTGATTGGTTGCATGACTCCCCTAGCTGGCTCTCTGGCAGTATCTGGCTGCCTGTCAGCTGGTCCTTTGATCTATCAGCTTCCCCCTTTGAAGGGTACCCCGGCTGTATTAAGTCTCGGCTGAAATCTCTCTGATTTTAAAGAAAAACCCTCCTTCACATTAAGAACCTGGGAAAGGGTTTTTGGGGAAGTTAAGAATAATTATGATAAAACTTCGTTTTTGCGCTAGGTTCAAGAACCGCAGAGAATTTTCTTTTAAAAACATTAACATGGACGCGGCAGTCAGTGAAGGAAGTACAGTGGGGGCTGTGCATCATTCTCACTGTTCCCACATTAGTACCGTTTTTGGGGGGTAGTAGCCAGTAACAACCCCCGAGGGCATTTAGTCCCCTTTGTATTTCTTAGCTGTGGTATGATAGATTTACAAAAGGGTGTGTTTACATCGGGATATCTAAAAGGTCTCACACTGCCATAGTAACATACTGGGTAAAAATGTGGGAGGAAGTGCAAAATAAACCCAGTGAGGGCAGGGATGCGGTTGGGCACAAAAAGGGGAACACTGTATCAGCATTCTTTTTCCCAGATATTCAACATCTTGAGAAGATATAAAAAGGCTGAAGCAAGTATAGAAGCCTTAAGAAAAATGGCTCCAGGGCCGCGGGCCTCAGCTGCAACAGCCGGGTTTTGATCAGGCAAGCACGAGACGGCCTGGTCCATGGCGGGGGATCTGAGAGTAGTAAGACTCGAAACTCATCAAAAGTAAATCAAGGAAAAAGGGTCCCTTTTCATCAAGATATTTGGTTTGTAGTGAGTGAGGTCACCCTGCAAACAGATAAAGTCCTAGTCCATTGTATATATCTTGAATTTCCCTTAATAATGGTACTCTTTTCTTTTGCCCGGATGTAAGGGCAGTGATGCCACCCAGTATATCTTATGACGATACGCTGGGTGAGGAAAGGTAGGTAGAACAATGGGCGACATTAACACATTAAATACCATGGGAGTGAGAATTTCGCCCCTGTGGTGTGCCTCGGAACATTTCTTTAGTCTTACTTCTAAAACCTCAGTAGACAAAAAAAGGGATCCCACTTTTCATAGGTAACCTATTATTTAGGCTAGTCCGTGTAGAATAGCAGTTCTGTTTGCGATATCAAATGAAAACTTTAAAATAAAGAAATGCGATAACGCTAATGGGGGGTGTGTGCAGTGACGGGGGTGGTGATGCAGTTCTGCGCCTTTTCTCATTCAAAAAACCCCACAGAGATGAGGTGACGGTGTCTAATTCTACAGCTTAGACTATTAAATATCATTCTTTCAAATGTTTCACAAAGACAACTAGTTAAAGAAGTTGGTGTACGTGTATTAAGGTGTTGCAGTTTAAAGGAATGCATACCATGAGACAGACTTAGAACGATCCCTTTCCCAGTATAAGAACGATCACACAGTGCTATAAAAGGGGGATTATCGGGGACTTGTCCAAAAGTTACCCTCTCCAGGGTCTGTTGATCCACCTTTATTTAATCATTACCCAGAATTCATACCCATTTGGGGCTGTCACTCTCAACAGTATTTTGGGTCATGAAATAAACCCAGGTTCAACCTTCCTCTTCCTCTAGCACTCCCTGGGTTTGTTCTAACATGAGACGGGAGATTCTCATCCCCTGGGATGTTTTGCCCCAATTTTTTCTGAGCTCATCATTTTTTTTTTAAAAGGAAGGGAAGGATTACCATTGGGTTTAATACCTACCCAGGCTAGACTAAGGGGGAAGATCTGTTCAACCCGTTCACAGTTTTCATTTCTTTGGTCTAATTTCCCTGTTGTTTGTTCGTTGCATCTGTGAGTGCATTAAAATAAGGAAGGAGGAACACTGCAACGGGGCCCCCCCTGGCCCTACTAGGAAGGTCCTTATCAAACCCAAACTCACTAAAAAAACTATTCGCACTTCCCTTTTTTCCGTCTGGGTGGTTCCCCAGTGAATCCCCCGGGGTTCTACAGTCCGAGGTTCTCATAAAATCGGGGGGTTCTACAGTCACGAGGTTCTCATCAAATCTCGGGGGTTCACAGTCACGGGGTTCTCATCAAATCTGGGGGTTTTTTACAATCAAAAGGGGTTCTCGGTAAACCCTCGAGGTTCTGCAATCACGATATTTTAGCAGTTCTTCCAGCTTGACTAGTAAACAGCACTAGAGGGCGTCACAGGAGCCATGACGGTGACTGTTGACGTGTACACTGCAAGATCTGTGTCCTCTTGATCTGTAAACAAAATTCTCTTAATAATGGTAGAATTACCAACAAAATGTTAGTAGGTAAATAACACAGAAGTAACTAATGTGACATTTTATTATGGGAACGTTTGCTCTCCAGTTTTTGCCAAGCCGTTCGTAACGGCCTGGGGGGAACCCCCTGGAGGCAAAACGTTACACAGAAAAATGTCACATTAGTTCTTAACAAATTCCCCCAGTAGTCCCAATTAGTTCACCATCACATTTTTTAAATAAGACAGAAAAAAAAATAATTTGGCCCAAAAAAAGTGAGAAAAATATAGCTATGTGAGATAGAGATAAAATTATAAAAAATATAACTATGTGAGATAAAGATAACAGTTGCAGGAACCGGGGGGAAAGAAGACAACTGTTGTGGGAAAACTAGGAAAAATGATAACTATTGTAGGAGTGCTGTGGGGGAAAAAATAAAATAAAAAAAAAAAAAAAAATAGATAAGTTGGGAAAATTTTTTTCGTTGTATGTTAAATGGAGCGTGGAGCCTCGGCAAAACAATTTATCCCCTCATATGTTACCTACAACAGCCAAAAAATACAATGTCGTACAAAAAAATGGGGGAGGGGAGAGAGAGAGAGAGAGAGAGAGAGAGAGAGAGAGAGAGAAGGGAGAGCATAATGATATCAACGGGAAAAAAAGTCAGTTGATCCCAAAAGAAATATCTTGGCCACAGATGGCTCCAACCATCCTGTTCCCCACTTGTCTCCTTTAAAATTAAAAAAGGGTTTGAAATGAGCTTATTTGGTAACAGCTGTTAACAAATAACGTTGGAATTCCAACCTTTTAGAACCCTGTGTAAAAGAGAGAGAGAGAGAGGAGAGAGAGAGAGAGAAAAAGAAGAAGAAGACAGACAGACAGACAGACAGACACACAGACAGACAAAAGGCATAAAATACACATAGGCGTCGACGGGCCCCCAATCAAAAAGACACACAAATACTCAGAGGACAAAAAAAAGATCAAACAGAAATGTGGGAAGACTAACAAATTTTGGGAAGACAGTGGCACGACAGTGGCAAAGATAGTCAAGACAGTGGCACGACAGTGATAAGACAGTGGCAATACAGAGGCAATACAAAGGGAAGACAGTCAAGACAGTGGCAAGACATTCAAGACAGTGGCAAGACAATTAAGACAGTGAAGACAGTGGCAAGACAGTGAAGACAGTGGCAAGACAAAGGAAAAGACAGTCAAGACTGTCAAAACACCAATCCCGGGGGGGGAAAAGGTTCCCGGGCGAAAGCAAGAATCACGGACGGAAGCAGGATTACGGACGGAAGAGGAATCCGAAAGAAAGCAAGAATCACGGACGAAATCAGGAATCACGGACGGAAGACCATTCCCAGATGTAAGTAAGAATCAAGGACGGAAGCAGGAATCACGGATGGAAGCAGGAATCACGGACGGAAGATGATTCACGGAAGATGATTCACGGACGAAATCAAGATTCACGAACGAAGTAAGAATCGCGGGCGGAAGCGGGGTTCACAGACGGAAGCAGGAATCATGGGGAAGCAGGAATCACAGGCCCGGGAAAGGGGGAATCACGGACGGAAGCAGGATTCACGGACGGAAAAAGGGAAACACGAACGGAAGCAGGATTTTTTGGACGGAAAAGGAATCACGAACGGAAGCAGGATTCACGGACGGGAAAAAAAAATCACGAAGGGAAGCAGGAGTCACGGACGTTCTTCTTTATTCGCCGGGACTCTCCCGGCCCGGGGCTTTTCCAGATGGTGACCCGGCCTTGGGTCCCTGTCTTGGGAGTGTCTCAGACCTATGTCTCCCATGGGAGGAGGGGACAAAATACCTCCTCATCTTCTGGGACCAACTGTCCCAAGGCCCAACCCCATTCCCCGCCCTCACGGGGCTCGTGGGAGAAGCTAGGCCTTTGGTCTGCAATCCCCCCCGCCTAGGGGGCTCGTGGGAATGGCGTTTGTGATCTGAAAGCTCTGGCTCGGCCCCTTTCCCCCCCCTAAGGGGCTCTAATGCCCAATCACGGACGGAAGCAGTAAATAATTGAAAAATAAAAAAAATATAATCATTAAAAAAGCATATTATTATTTTTTTATTAATATTATACTATTATTAATTTCTACTCTATTAATTTCTACTACTATTATTATTACTACTATACTATTTTTTTTATTGTTACTACTACTATTATACTATATTATTATTATTACTACTACTACTACTACTTTAAATACTACTATCACTATTTGATCCAATCCCTACTACTATTACTACTATTTTTATTATACTAATACTATATATTACTGTTAATACTATTCACTGTATGATCACTATTACTACTACGATTTATTATTACTACTTTGCTACTGATGGCGCCACAATTATTCCCTTTGAGGAAAGGGGATGGCTTTCCCAATTCCCTGGATAAAGAACCCACCGGCATCAGTTTCCCCCAAAACGGAAAAAAGCTATAACAAAAAAAAAAAAAAAACGAAAAAAGAAAAAAAAAAGGAAAACGAGAATCAGAAAAAAAAAAACGTAAATCAAAGTTTGTTTCGGGAAAACTTAATCAGTTTGCACATAACTTGGGAAGAAAAACAGCGTTGGGGGCTGACGCCCCCTCCTCCTTCCCACAAGTTTATTGTAATAGCAGTGGGTAGGGGTTTGGAAACTGTGGTGAATGGGGAGAAAAAAAGTATTGGAGTGTGGGAATGGAAGGGGGGAGAAGGGGGAAAAGGGAGATGGTTGATGGTGGGGGGGTTGATGGTCAGGGGGAAAATGGGGTTAAATAACGATTATAATAAATAATTTAATGTGATGAACTCCCAAATGGGTCCTGCAGTTCAGTGGGCGGGGGTGTGAAGGGTAGGGGGGTGTGAAGTTTTTTTTTAAATTTAGTAAATTAAAGAAACTTGGGGCTACCTGCTCTCTCGCCCGGGTTTTTTTAAAAATATATATATATATATATATATTTTTTTTATATATATATATTATATATATATAATTATATATATATAAATACACAAGGTTTAAACACGTAGCGATGTGAATTTTGATACAATACAAAATATGCGTTTTGCAACGAAAATTTTATGCATTGAATTGACTGTTTCGCCCGGGATTTTTCCCCGGGTCGGGTCTTTTTTAGGTGGTGACCCGGCGTTGGCCCCGGGGGGGGGTTCGCTCATCATCTTTCTTTGTCCTGTACGGACGTCTTGCTGTGGTCCCCCGGCTGGAGGGGGAATTCATCCTTTTTTCATGGCCCCCGGGGGGGGAGTGTCTTCTTTCTTCTTCCTCTTGCTCTGGTCACATTTTTGGGGAGCAAGCGTCCCGTCCGGACACTTGCTGTCCCAGCTGGGTTTTGATCTTGAGTCGGGCATCGTGGCATCGGCTGAGTGCATGTCGGTGGCGGGTCCCTGGTGCTGCAGGCTGTTCTGCCGTGTGACTATTTTAAGCAGAACTCATTCTCCTTCGGGAGCCAGAGACGGGGCATCCCAAAATTAAGACCCCTGCCAGGGGTCGTGGGATTCTACTTAAAATGTTGTACTTTCTAAAAATGATAGGCTGAAACATCGATTCCAGGCCATCTGATCCTTTTTCCGATGGAACCTTTAAGAAAATGCTCTTCTTATACGACTTTTTTCCCTTTGTCAGCTCTTTGTTCAACTTCTCTGCATTAAATGCGCCGTTCCCCTTATAAGTGGTATACACTCTGTAATGTTGATAATGATGTTGTTTGTCACTGTTGATGTACTGTTGTTTTGTTATTTGATTTGTGCTGTTGCTGTGTTACTGTTTGTTATTGTTGATAGTACTGTTGTTTTTTTCTGTTGATTAAAATGTTGTTTTTTATCGTTGATAGTACTTTGTGTTACTGTTTATAATACTGTTGTTTTTTCCTTGATAGTATTGTTGTTTTGTTACTGTTGATAGTACTGTTGTTTTGTTCTGTTGATAGGACTGATTACCTCAAACCCTCCTCTCCCCTTCCCCCTTTTTTTTTTTTTATTGGACTGAGAAACCATTGTGTGGCGAAACTTTCCAAAAAATTTTCCACATGTTGCATAAGTCTCTCAATTTTAGCTTGTCTGTTTTCATAACCATTTTCCCCTTTCTTATATTTCATGATTTTATCCTCCTCTGAGCTGGGGCCTAAAGGGTCTAGGCCTTATCCCCCTGAACTGCAGCACTGAATGCTGGAGCAGAAAGCTGGCTCCCTGTGATCCTTTGTTCCTAATAAAATTTTCAAACTGGAACAAACTAAATGATGATCAATTCAGTGAGTTTTTTAAATTTTGGGACTCCTTGAAGCGGCAGCTCACTCCTTTCCCCCCAGTATACCGGAGGTAGGTATCGGGCCCGGGGGACCGCGTGTAGTCTCACACCACCTGCTTAAGGGTAAAAACTGAAGGGAATTCCATCTGGACCTTCTGGCTCTATCCTTTCTTAGATGGGAAGGTTCCTTTATTCTGGGGTCCTTTTTGCAAGGTTTCTCTTATTGATGCTATTCTCTTCATGCCTTGCGATCTTTCCCTCAGATCTGTGCAAAAAAGACGATGTCCCCAATCGGTGTGTCGATTAGCGCTGACACACCTGTGCTTTGCAAGGATAGGGACGGAAAAATAATGCAACAC
>WNWK01056656.1:0-10950 GCA_009830355.1 Cherax destructor
CTAGCACTTGATACATCCCTTGTTGGTGACGCACCCGTCCTGTCTACCCAGCTGCCTTCCTTCCTCCACTGTGAATACTTCCTTAAACCTCAAGTTAAGCTCCTCACATACCTCTTGATCGTTACTTGTGAGTTCCCCATCTTCTCTCCTCAGCCTTATCACCTGGTCCTTAACTGTTGTCTTCCTTCTGATGTGACTGTACATCAGTTTCGGGTCGGACTTAACTTTCTATGTCATTTTCGTACTGTTTCTGGGCCTCCCTCCGTACCTTTGCATACTCGTTTCTAGCTCTTCTACTAATCTCTTTGTTTACTTGGGTTCTTTGCCTTCTGTACCTTTTCCATTTTCTGACACTCTGAGTCTTTGCCTCCCTGCACCTTTGGGTAAACCAGGGGCTCTTTCTGGCCTTCCCGTTTGATCTTTTTCCTCTGGGTATAAACCGTTCCTCTGCCTCCTTGCACTTTGCCCCTACGTATTCCATCATTTCATTTATTGTCTGTCCGTCCATTTCCCTTTCCCACTGAACCTCCTGCAGGAAATTCCTCATGCCTGTGTAGTTTCCTCTTTTAAAATCTGGTTTGTCTCTTTCGGTACCGCTTTCCCTCTCCACCTGTAGCTCTACAATGTACTCAAAGCTCAGCATCATGTGGTCACTGGCTCCCAGGGGGCTCTCGTGTGTTATGTCTTCAATATCTGAGCTTTTCAGGGTGAATACAAGGTCCAGTCTTGCTGGTTCATCTTCTCCTCTCACTCTGGTCGTGTCCCTGACATGTTGGTGCATCAGGTTTTCCAGTACCACGTCCATCATCTTGGCTCTCCAAGTTTCTGGACCCCCACGTGGTTCTTGGTTCTCCCAGTCGATCTCCCTGTGATTGAAATCGCCCATGACCAGTAGCTTCGCTCTGCTCATGTGCGCTTTTCTTGCCACCTCCGCCAGAGTGTCCACCATCGCTCTGATGTTCTCATCATATTCCTCACCTGTGTGTGTGTGTGTAATATATATCAATGAGGGGAATGATTCTCCAGAGGTAAGAATGTGTCTCGCAGATAAAAAAAATATATAACAGATGTGGATAATCCATTACATCCAACATTTGGTAACACTTTTTAATCCTTTTATACTATATTTTTAGCTGGAAAGTTGGCCTATGATTTTTAAACAAGCTTTGGTATATTGAAAATTTGGTGATATAACTTTCTTTTGTTAAGTCCTCTTATCATAGTGGTCTACATTTTATAGAAACTAATTTCTTAACATAGCAATATGCAATTATTATTTTAGCAGAAGGAAGACAAGGATTAGTTTTTGTTTTTAAGTATAGCCATTGAAAGGACTGGTGTTAATTCAGCCCCTCATTATACAAAAAACCAACCTTCCCTGATTTAACAACTAAAATGTAAAAAGATAATTTGATTATATCTTTAGTACCTATATCTTTTGATGAATGAACCAGTTAAGTTTCATTTCACTTTGAATTAGATTTTATAAAACGTATTATTGGGCTTGATATATTTTTCTTAATAATTATAGATTTATATATGGAAACAATAACCTAAATTATTTAATCCTTCCATTAAAGTTCTACAGTGAGAAAAACAACATTATAATGATCCTCTCATTGTACTGAACTTTTGATATTTTCGTCTCACTTATAAAGTGAGACGAAAATATCTTGATAAATACATATAATGTCTTGATAAATACATATAATGTCTTGATAAATACATATAATGTCTTGATAAATACATATAATGTCTTGATAAATACATATACAAACTTTGACGCTGATATCAGCATAAAGGATAAAAAACAATACAAATATATCAAGCTTTTATTGAAGTGAATAGGTTAATTTTGTTAGACATTTAAACGCTATTATATCTATGATGTGTGTTTGGTTTAAGATAATGAGTGATGGCAGTTTAAGATAATGAGTGATGGCAGTTTAAGATAATGAGTGATGGCAGTTTAAGATAATGAGTGATGGCAGAAGTGCAAGGGGCAAGGAAACATAAATACATGTTTATTAAATTATTTAAAAAATATGTAGACATAACATTTTAATTAATATAACATTAAATGTCAGCAGATCACATGTTTGAAAAGAAGCATTGATGCAGAGAGGAAACAGAGAGGAAACAGAGAGGAAACAGAGAGGAAACAGAGAGGAAACAGAGAGGAAACATGATGTGGCAATCACTTCGTCAGTTATTCGTATCTTTAAAAGAAATATTTTGATGAGAGATTGATGAATAGATTTTGAGGAAAACAAAGTTTAACATTATTGGAAATTGATTTGTAGCAAATATAATCGTTTAAAGAACCAACGTAGAGTAAAACTACTCGAGATACCATTAATTATTACTATCATGCAAAAAAAACATCAGTTTTTTTCAATGCGGCGGTGAATCAGAAGCTCAATGGTGAATCAGAAGCTCAATGGTGAATCAGAAGCTCAATGGTGAATCAGAAGCTCAATGGTGAATCAGAAGCTCAATGGTGAATCAGAAGCTCAATGGTGAATCAGAAGCTCAATGGTGAATCAGAAGCTCAATGGTGAATCAGAAGCTCAATGGTGAATCAGAAGCTCAATAGGGAATCAGAAGCTCAATGGTGAATCAGAAGCTCAATGGTGAATCAGAAGCTCAATGGTGAATCAGAAGCTCAATGGTGAATCAGAAGCTCAATGGTGAATCAGAAGCTCAATGGTGAATCAGAAGCTCAATAGTGAATCAGAAGCTCAATGGTGAATCAAAGCTCAATGGTGAATCAGAAGCTCAATGGTGAATCAGAAGCTCAATGGTGAATCAGAAGCTCAATGGTGAATCAGAAGCTCAATGGTGAATACAGAAAGAGCGGTACAGTGTCCCACGAGGAGAATAACGAATATTCCCTGAAATAAAGGAAGATTCAGTTAATGACTTACACAATAATACTTCGAATCTGTGAAAATTACTTCAGAGACATTATAAGCAAATATTCTAAATTAGATTATTCTATAACAAGTTGCAATAAGTCAAATGGAAGATGAGACAAATAAGGGTTAATTGAGGCAAGGAAAAGTGACTTGTCGATTTATATATGTAATGTTACTCTAGTTTGGTGCCTAAGGGTGAGTATTCAAGGTATATTATGTTGTTTCTGATCATAACCTCTGATGAAAATTATTAAAACCCATAATCATGGTTGGATGATAGTGTGATATTCGCATTATTTAACCTAGATGCCTCTTTCTCTCTCTCTCTCTCTCTCTCTCTCTCTCTCTCTCTCTCTCTCTCTCTCTCTCTCTCTCTCTCTCTCTCTCTCTCTCTCTCTCTCTCTCTCTCTCTCTCTTTTTTTTTTTTTTTTTTTTTTTTTTTTTATCTCTTACACGGGTTTTTACAAGGTTAGGTTAAGGTTCCTAACTTTATTTACAAGCTCAGAGATGTTACCTACATTAGCTCATTTGAAGACTTTGTATTGTTATGAGAAATACCAATAGGAAATAGGATGAAGTTGGAGCCATGTCTATCTGTCTGTCTCTCTTTGTCTCTGTCTCTGTCTGTTTGTATATCTCTCCCCTCTCTCTCTCTGTATGTCTGTCTGTCTCTGTCTGTCTGTCTGTCTGTCTGACTTTCTCTCTCTCTCTCTCTCTCTCTCTCTCTCTCTCTCTCTCTCTCTCTCTCTCTCTCTCTCTCTCTCTCTCTCTCTCTCTCTCTCTCTCTCTCTCTCTCTCTCTCTCTCTACACAGGGTTTGACAAGGTTAGGTTAAGGATCCCTAGTTTTATTGACAAGCTATTTACAAGTTAAGGGTTCCTAACTTTAGTGACAAACTAAGAGCTGTTACCTACGAAACATACAAGTAGGGACCAGGATGAAGTTGTACGAATGTTTCCAGACTCGAGTCATCCTGGGGATAAATGATCTCAGATAGTGATGTTCTGGAGAAGGGCACAGCCAGAGTGAAGTTGCTACTTGCTGCCCGTCTTGTGGTATAGATGCTTGCTTCTCACTGTCCTCGAAGTGGAGCCAAGTGTGGTACTTTGACAATATTGGCCTTGACATAACAGTAAGGCCGCCCACATCCCTCCTGTGTTGAAGGCTCTGCTGAAAATGACAGATCTATCCAGGATGGGTCCAAGCGAGAGATGAGACGACTTGTTCTGTTCTCTACTCTGTCAAGCAGTCGCAGATGAGATGATGGGGCAGGCAAACCAAAAAAGTGGAGCATTCTCTCTCTCTCTCTCTCTCTCTCTCTCTCTCTCTCTCTCTCTCTCTCTCTCTCTCTCTCTCTCTCTCTCTCTCTCTCTCTCTCTCTCTCTCTCTCTGTGCGCGCCTGGATTGATAAGGGTCACAGTAGAGAATTACAAATTGCGACAAGGTGTTCAAATGAACTACTTGTTAGAAATTAATGTATTTCATTCGGATATATTTCTTGTTACCGAGATAAAAATAATAAATGCTTTACCTGGA
Source organism: Cherax destructor (assembly GCA_009830355.1). NCBI lineage: Eukaryota > Metazoa > Arthropoda > Malacostraca > Decapoda > Parastacidae > Cherax > Cherax destructor. The sequence goes on from WNWK01056656.1 coordinate 4,454, forward strand.
GTTGACCTGGAGAGGGTTCCGGGGGTCAACGCCCCCGCGGCTCGGTTTGAGACCAGGCCTAATGGTGGATCAGGGTCTGATCAACCAGGCTGTTACTGCTGGACGCACGCAAACTGACGTACGAACCACAGCCCGGTTGGTCAGGTAATGACTTTAGGTGCCTGTCCAGTGCCTTATTGAAGACAGTCAGGGGTATATTGGTAATCCCCCTTATGTATGCTGGGAGGCAGTTCAACAGTCTTGGGCCCCGGACACTTATTATATCTCTCAGTGTACTCGTGGCGCCCCTGCTTTTCATCTAGGGAATATTGCATCTCCTGCCGAATCTTTTGTTTTCATAGGGAGTGATTTTCGTGTGCAGGTTTGGAACCAATCTCTCCAGGACCTTCCAAGTGTATATTATCATGTATTTCTCTCGCCTGCGTTCCAGGGAATACAGATCAAGGACCTTCAACCGTTCCCAGTAATTTAGGTGCTTTATCGTACTTATGTGTGCTGTGAAAGTTCTTTGTACGCTCTCCAGGTCTGCAATGTCACTAGCCTTGAAGGGGGCTGTGTGTACAGCAGTATTCCGGCGTAGAGAGAACAAGCGATATGAAGAGAATCATCATGGGCTTAGCGTCCATAGTTTTGAAGGTTCTCATTATCCATCCTTTCATTTTCCTAGCAGATGAGGTAGATACATTGTTGTGGTCTTTGAAGGTGAGATCCTCTGACATTATCACTCCCAGGTCCTTCACATTTTTTTCGCTCTATTGTGTGGTTAGAATTTGTCGTATACCATGATACATTTTCAATTTCCTCAAGTTTTCCATATCTGAGTAGTTGAAATTTCTCCTCGTTGAACTTCATATTGTTTTGAGTTTTCCATTTGAAGATTTGGTTGATGTCCGCTTGGAGTCTTGAGGTGTCTTCGATGGAGGTCACTGCCATGGCACTCCGGGTGTCATCCACAAAGAAGACACGGAGCTATGGCTTACATTCTGTCTATGTCAGAAATGAGGAAAGAGGAATAGAATGGGAGCGAGTACTGTGCCTTGTGGAACAGAGCTTTTCACCGTGGCTGCCTGGGACCTTACTCTGTTTACTATTACTCTTTGTGTTCTATTTTCCTGTTATTCCTTTATCACGCATTTTGTGTGCTATTACACCATGGTCACACTTGTCAAAGCTTTTGCAAAGTCTGTGTATACTACATTTGTATTTTGTTTATCCTCAACAGCCTCCAGGACCTTATCATAGTGGTCCAGTAGCTGGGACAGGCAGGAGCGACCTGCTCTAAACCTGTGTTGCCCTGGGTTGTGTAGTTGATGGGTATCTTGGTGGTTGGCGATCGTGCTTCTTAGAACCCTCTCAAAGATTTTTTATGATATGGGATGTTAGTGCTATCGTCTGTAGTTCTTTGTAATTGCTTTACTGCCACCCTTGTGGAGTGGGGCTATGTCTGTTGTTTTTAGTGTGTGTGGGATGACCCCTGGTTCCTGCTCCCTCTCCATAGAATGCTGAAGGCACGCGATAGGGGCTTCTTGCAATTCTTGATGAACACGGAGTTCCATGAGTCTGGGCCTGGGGCAGAGTGCATGGGCATGTCATTTATTGCCTTTTCAAAGTCTTGTGGAGTTAGAATAATATCCAAGATTTTGAGATGACCAAATTTTGGGTTTTGTCCATAAAGAATTCATTTGGATTGTCGTCCCTTAGTCTGGGCGGCGGCTCGCTGAACACTGAGTCATACTGGGACTTTAATATCTCACTCATTTCTTGGCTGTCATCTGTGATGTTCCATCCTGCCTAAGGGCCCAATACTGGATGTTGTTTTCCCTTAGATTTGGCATAAGAGAAGAAATTTTTTTTTCAATTTCTTCCTGTGATTCTTGTCTCCTGTAAGATTCCTTCAGCTTAAGTTCGATATTTGCATTTTCATTGACCAGTGCCTCCCTTCGTATTTCTGACATATTGGCCCCTATCAGCAGCTCTGTGACTCTTCGCCTCCGTCTGTATAGGGAGCGTCTCTCTTTCTAGTTTACATCTTCTCTTTCTTTCTTAATGGAATGTGTCTTGAGCAGATCTCAAGAACCTGATGACACTTAATAAACATAACATTTAAAAAATATATATGCCTCATACTTATTGCTATTAATTACAATGTGATGTTTTGATAATGATGGAGCCAAGTATAATAATGCTGAAGGCACATTTCATATCTTTATGGTTCTTAAGTAACGTCTGGTACATTGTCAGCAATTATAAAAATAATACTAAAATATACAAGTGTGTGTGTGTGTGTGTGTGTGTGTGTGTGTGTGTGTGTGTGTGTGTGTGTGTGAATGTGCGTAAGTGTTCCAAGTAGTTCGCTATTTCTCAAGACTTAGCTAATATTGGAAATAACAGCAATATAAAATTATATGAGAGATAATATACATCAGGAATAAAATATATACATTTATAAACATTGTGCCCCATTCAGGGTCGCAAGAACTTCTAATTCGGAGAGAGAGAAGAGAGAGAGAGAGAGAAGAAGAAGAAGAAGACGAAGAACAGACAGACAGACAGACAGACAGACAGACAGACAGACAGACAGACAGACAGACAGACAGACAGAGAACTCATCGTAATGGGAGGTGGTGGCTGAACATCTGCCCTCAATGTTAACACCTATAACCGTCTCATAAGCTTGTAAAATGCCGGGCTTGTTATTAAGTTATCTGACTTTTGTCCCATGCATCGTGTTGCATCTTCTTCCTACCAGCACCATCATTCAAAACATAAACAGTTTCATAATTTATAAAATCCTTGGCTAACCAGAACACAGACATGACCCAGCTCGACCCTTCAAGCTGTCAACCACATGATCTGCTCCACAATTCAAACTATGTCTTCTGTTCACCATAGTGGACTAATATAAGCAACTGGCTGGAGAAACGTCTCATTAATATATGTCCTAGTTATTATGTGTCTTGTTTACATTATTGTCAGTATTGACTACCTACCGCCAGAATGTGTGTGTGGCAGAGAGAGATTAAAGTTAAATATTTTATATATCACATTGTTTTCACATTATTCGTAATAGGGAATGATCAGAAATAACAGTTTCTCTTGCTTACTTGCTCCTAGGTTATTGCAGACTCTTAGGCCATAGCGGACTCTTAGGCCATAGCAGACAAAAATTACTTGTACGTAAATATATAATAAATTCATCTACCAATCATCGTCTATTACAACACTAACTTTGTGATTCACGTATTCATTCTTAAGTAATTAATGTTTACTATGTCGAGAACTTGCCAAATGTCTCCAGTAACCTTAATTCGTCTCATCCTCATGGTTTCCAACTGTAGATTCCTTTAAAATATTATAGAAATATGTGATTACCCAAACATTTTTAACAGATAGTGCAGCATTGACTGTGATCTTGCTTGAGGCACGATAACAAGCAGTGGCGTTTGGTCTGTCTTCTTGAAGCCACTGAGAGAACAAGCCAGCTTCCGTCATGGGCATTATCCTGAGGAACAAATGAGTAATAAAATATAATGAGTTTAACTTTAATTAATTACACGTCATATTCCTAATTGCATTTGTATACTCACCTAATTGTGATTGCAGGGGTAGAGTCATAGCTCCTGGCTCCACCTCTTCACTGGTCGCTACTAGGTCAGTCTCTCCTGCTCCATGATCTTTATAACACCTGTTCTTAAAGCTATGTATGGTTCCTGCCTCCACTACATCACTTTTCCAGACTATTCCACTTCCTGACAACTCTTCCTAACATCCCTGTGACTCATCTGAGTTTTCAACTTCCAGTTGTGACCCCTTGTTGCTGTGTCACATCTCTGAAACATTCTGTCCCTGTCCACCCTGTCAACCCTTCAAGAGGTTCCTTGACGCTGGTGAGGGCTCTTGATCTTGGAATCGGATCTGTTCTCCGGTTCCCTGAATTTAACCTGAATACCTTCCATCCCCCACGTGCGCTGTATAATCCTACGGGTTTAGCACTCCCCATGATTATAATAATAATCCACCCTGTCAATTCCTCTCAACATTTTATATGTTTATCATGTCCCTCCTATCCTTCCTGTCTTCCAGTGTTGTCAGGTTGAGTTCCTCTCCTCGTAGGACAAACCCCTCAGTTCCGGGACTAGTCTTGTTGCAAACCTTTGCACTTTCTCTAATTTCTTGAAGTGTTTGACCAGGTGTGGGCTCATACTGGTGTTGTATACTCCAGTATGGGCCTGATGTACACGTGTACAGTGTCGTGAATGACTCCTTACTTAAATGTCGAAACACTATTCTCAGGTTTGCCAGGCGCCCACATGCTGCAGCAGTTATTTGGTTGATGCGCGCCTCATGAGATGTGCTCGGTATGATGCTTACCCCTTGAGTGAGTTTTGCAGCCTTTGACCTCTTAGACTGTACCCGTCTGCGGTTTCCTTTGTCTTTCCCAATCTTCATAGCTTTGCACTTGTTGGAGCTAAACTCCAGGAGCCATTTGTCAGACCAGGCTTGAGCCTGTCCCGATTCCCCTGTAGATTTACGTAATCGTTTTCTGCTTGTATTTTCCTCATTAGTTTCTCATCGATTGCAAACAGGGACACTTTTGAGTCTATCCCTTCTGTCATATCATTCACATATACAAGAAAAGCAGCGGACTTAAGCCCTTCCCCTTGTGAGCCCCACTGACACATGCACCCACTCTGACACCTCGTCTCGGACCGACACACGTTGTTTTCTTCCTGTCAGTTATTTCCTGATACATGGCAGTTCTTTCTCTACTATTCCTGCCTTCTCCACTAGTTTTCCCCTACCCCCTCATTTTTTCTGGGGAGCCTCCCCTTCTCCCTGAATCTTGAGCTGAGCTCTTCACATACTTCATCGTCGTTCCCTGTGAGCTCTGCTCCGTCCTTCCTTCCTCAACCTGATTACCTGACCCTTTGACTGTTGTTGTCCTCCTGATATGGCTGTATAACAACTTTAGGTCAAAATTTGGTTTTTAAGGCTATGGGCTTCTCTCCTTATCCATGCATATTAATTTCTAACTCTTGACTAATCTCCGTTTTCCTGGGTCCTCTGCCTTCTGTATTTTTTCCATACACTTGCACCTTGACTTTGGCCTCTCCACACCCCCGGGTAAACCATGGGCCCCACTTTGATTTTCCCCTTTTTTTTCTGTTTTTTTTTGATACAAACCCTTTAATGCCTCCCTGCATTTTTTTGTCATGTGTACTATCATTTCGTTTAATGTCTTTCCCAATAGCTCACTTACCCACTGCACCTCATGTACGATTTGTCTAATACTTATGTAGTCCCTTTCTGGAAGTTTGGCTTCTCCCCTCCTTCTCTGCTGCTTCCCTCCATTGTTAACTCTGCAATGAATTCCAAGCTCAAGACCACGTGGTCATTAGCGCCTAGGGACATTTCGTGTGTGATATCTTGTTTGTCTAAACTGAAAAAAGGGGAATACAAGGTCTAACCTTGCTGGTTCATCGTCTCTTCTCTCTCTGGTTGTGTCCTTTAAAATGTTGGTACTTGAAGTTTTCTAGTACTGCCTCCAGAATCTTGGCTCTCCCTATCTCTGGTCTCCCACGTGGCTCCAGAAAAATTAATAATTTTGAACCAAAACAACCCAAAAAAATTACCTAACCTTATTATAACAAGCGCAATTAAATTTAGCCTAATCCCAAACCAACTAAATATATCTTAGATAAGTTTACAATAATTTAATAACAAACAAACAAAATTAAATATATTTTTCGTTAGGTTGAGAATGATTTTTTTCGAAATTATTGCATACACAAAATTTTTACTTGCCTTATTCGGCAAGAAGAGCGTTGCTATTTAAGCCAAAATAGCAAGTTTTAAAATTTTATATATATATATATATATATATATATATATATATATATATATATATATATATATATATATATATATATATATATATAAATATATAATTTTAAATTTTTAAAATTTTTAAAAATATATATATTATTAATAATATTTAAAAAAGGATACCCCCTTGGTTTAAAAAGTGGAAAAAATAAACAAAAAGGTTAAAAAATACTTTTTAAAAAATTGGTTACGTAAATTTTTAAAGGGTACTGCGAAAAATTTTCATTTTCCGTCCTCAAAACTTCCCGTCCCAAAATCCTCCCTTTTACCCCTCTGAACAGCAGCGTTGAGTCGCTGGAACAGAAAACTGGCTGCCCTGGGATCCCCAATTTTCCCTGTTAAGTCTTTTGCCCAGCTCCTTGAGGAACTTAGATGCACTCTTTCCCCCTTAGCCAAAAGGGGCTCCCAGCCTATGGGAACAAACATATAATAATGGGCAAGTTCTCCGTATTTTCTCGACTTTAGGGACTCCCCGAAACTGGCAGCTTTTTCCCCCTACCTCCCTTTTGTATTGGAGATAGGTAGCAGCCAAGGTAGATGCACATGTGTAATCCCCCAAAACCCCCTGCTTGCCATCTGTCCAGGATTGAAGGGTGATACCATATGGACGC
>WNWK01056657.1:0-10950 GCA_009830355.1 Cherax destructor
CCCTGAAAGGGTTAAAGATAGTTATGTTATTGTTGGCCTGTTCTGCTGTGTAGTAATGACAGTTGTTGTTAGGTTCATGTAAGTCATTTAATAAAAGGTTGATATCAGGATCAATGTTTGGAATCATAAGAATTTAGTGTGATTCTATAATTAAACTTAAAAATAGAACAATGAAGTAGACTTAAGAATAGGACAATGCAAAAGGAGTACTAACTCACGTTTAGTACGTTAGATACATATGCAACACTTGCATATGTATCTAACTTATAACTTGTCGGTTCTCTGAACCATTCATCTACACGTTTAGTACGTTGGATATGGTTACAAAAATGAATAAATGAGCTAAGGTAGTCAATTTACAGCTAAAAAAAGAATCTAAAACTATAGCACCTGAGATAGCACCTGAGTTAGTTAATTAATTAAACAAATGTTTATATATGAGTGTGATTCTAAAAAGAACAATGAATAATGCTAAACTTAAAGATATGATATCTGATGAATTGATTTTACTAGCTATTGGATTAACACACTTTTGAACAAAAGTCACAGAGATTTAGGATATATCTTTACAATGTAGGAAGGAAGGTTGGAAGGAAGGTTGGAAGGAAGGTTGGAAGGAAGGAAGGCAGGAAGGAAGGCAGGAAGGAAGGCAGGAAGGAAGGCAGGAAGGAAGGCAGGAAGGAAGGTAGGAAGAAAGGTAGGAAGGAAGGTAGGAAGGAAGGAATGACGACCCAGAAACAACAACCAGCTTCCAGAAGCTAATAGCAATTCTATGAAGTGTCCAGTGATTATATATGCGTATATATAGAAACCAGAAGGAAGGAAGAAAGGAAGGACGAGATGAAAGGAAGGAAGGAATGTAGGAAGGAAGGTTAGAAGGAATGTAGGAAGGAAGGTCGGAATGATGACCCAGACACAACAACCAGCTTCCAGAAGCTTATAGTAGTTCTAGGCACATGTCCAGTGACTGTGTGTATATATAGAAACCAGAAGGAAGAAAGGAAGGATGAGATGAAAGGTAGTAAGGAAGGAAGGAAGGTAGGAGGAGGAAGGCAGGAGGAGGTAGGTAGGAGGAGGAGGAGGTCAGGTAGGTAGGTAGGAGGTGGTAGGCAGGTAGGCGGCAGGCAGGCAGGTAGGAGTAGGCAGGCAGGCAGGTAGGAAGGTAGGAAGGTAGGAAGGAAGGAAGGAATGTAGGAAGGAATGTAGGAAGGAATGTAGGAAGGAATGTAGGAAGGAATGTAGGAAGGAATGTAGGAAGGAAGGTAAGAAGGAAGGTAAGAAGGAAGGTAAGAAGGAAGGTAAGAAGGAAGGAAGGAAGGAATGTGGGAAGAAAGGAAGGAATGACGACCCAGACGACCATCAGCCTAGGATAACTACCTAACACAACTGCCTGCTGCTACTTTGAAGAAAACTGCTCAGATGTTTTGTCTGTGCATATACAAAAAAACACCCACAAAAATGCAGACACTCGTTTTATGTGTGAGGAATGTAAAACACCACTGTGCATAGAACCATGTTTCAAAAAGTTCCATAAGCTGCAGAACGTCTATGAACATGTCCAGTGACTGTACATTTGTATATATATTATAGAACAATAGTAATAAAGATTTTTTGTATTGTAGGTTTGTGTAAACAAGTTTTGTAAACAATATAAAGATACTAATGTTTATGCTATTATTGTGTTGCATACAACGAATGTATATACAGTGGTACCTCGAGTTACGATGGTCCCCAAAATCGCCCTTTTATGTAAGTTTATTTTTTTAAATGCTTTTGTAAGTATATTTTTGGGGGTGTAAAAGGACTAGTCTATTTTACATTATTCCTTATGGGGATAAATTCGTTTGGTAATGGCACTTGAACAGCATTCTCGAACGAAAAAATATCGTAACTCGAGGTACCACTGTATATACATTGCACCTTATCTTGGTCTCACAGGCCACATAAGTTACGTAAAAAAAAAGAAAATAGTGAAAGAAACAAGAAATCTATGAATGGAAGTAAACAAATATTTATCGAGTGAGTGGCATTCACCGCTGTTGCCATACGCGGCTTATTTTCTGCCAACTTTACACCTCCATATCTCGGTAAGTATTGATGACAAAAATCTGTTTTTAGGATAAAACAATCAGAAAAATAATCTTAACATTTTGATAGGAAATTTTTTTTTTTTTTTTTTTCGAATATTTCCCGACAGAATGACAGTTTCAGAAAGGGGTCTCCGACAGTCAAAGGGTTAAGGAAAAATGTCACGTAGGTTAGTCTATTTCAGACCCCCAAAAATACACTTCCACAAGCACTTACAATATTATATATACAGTGGTACCTCGACTTACGATGGTCCCCAAACTCACCTTTTTATGTAAGTTTATTTTTTTAAATGCTTTTGTAAGTGTAATTTTGGGGGTCTAAAAGGACTAGTCTATTTTACAACATTTCTTAAGGAGATAAATTTGTTTGGTAATGGCACTTGAACAGCATTCTGGAATGAAAAAATATCGTAAGTCGAGGTACCACTGTACTTACATAATTGTACGATTTCCGGGGTGTACGAAACTCGGGGGACCACTGTATCTCGATTTTCTTTGCAATTCCTAGACTTGAACGCTTAAACCTTTTCTTGCCACTTGCTGGAACACTTGTATGCTTACTGGGTGCCATGATTGCTTGGTAGATTTATGAAAATGCAATGAAAAGGAGAAAATGTATGTAAATAAACACAGCGAGCTTCCCGATTATTGTCGTCCTGCACGCGTATGAACCAAACTGAATGCTGGGAGGGATGCATGGGTGGATGAGGGTGGCAGGGGATAGCAGTAGAACTCCCCCCCACTGACTCAATGGTTTAACCCAACGCGGGCGACCGCGCACTCAAAATTTTTTCCCCTCCCGCGAACCGTGTAATATCATTTTTACGTCTTGCTAGATAATAATGTGCTGCAATTCTTCAATCGTGCAATACCCATAATGTGCAACATAATCTCGTGCTAAATGACGGTCTACTGTATTAGAAAAGAGATTGCCTGAGGCCTTAATGAATGTCAGTTTGTACAATTAAAAAGAATGAGGTAAATACATACGAATTTGTATGATGAATAACTTGTTTACTGTATCAATAGGCTGTAGTGGTGTTTCGTTTGGTTTAGACATATACATATACAAAAATTCTTACAATCTAGTTTTAAGTTAATTTTAAGTCTGCCCAAAATGCCCTGCATACTAGGGGCTTTTGGCATGTACACCTCATGTAATCTCAATAACCAAATGTAATTCTTTGTTTCATGTCCAAATAAAAATTATTATTATTATTATTATTATTATTAGTTAGGACAATATCCCTAGTTTTTTTCAGTTTGTGGGTGCCCAGAATCTGTGAGTGTTTTCCAGGTCTTTTTTATATCTCCTCTTGTTTCAGTGAATCTGCTGGAGTAGTACAATTGTTTGGCTTTTTTTATTAGTTTGGTGAGAACTAATGAATAGCGTTTAATAAACTTTTTATGTATGAATCCCCCTCTATATTGCTTTTCATATTGATGTTTCTTGTTAATGGATTTTAGTAAGCTGTTTGTTAGCCGTTTATTCGTAATCTGTTTAATTTTTATAGGACAATGTTTGTTGTATAGTCTATGTAATTTATTAACCCTTTCAGGGTCCAAGGGGGTTCTCCGAAACTCGTTCTCAGGGTCCAAGAATTTAAAAAAAAAAAAAAAATATTTTTTCTTATGAAATGATAGAGAATCTTTTCCGATCATAACGCCACAAAAATTATGAAATTTGATCGAAAACTAACGGAATTATGCTTCGAAGTTAGCGGCAGCCATGACACTTACGCATCGGCGATTTCGCCCACTTTGAGCCCTATTTTCGGCAAATTCCAATGTTTCAGGCAACTAAAATTATAGCTATTTCGCTAGTAATCCATTTCCTCTATCAATTGAGTACAAGAAACCGCCTATTTACCTATTACAACTACCCAAAATAGTGGTCAGAAAATGGCAATTTGGCCAATTTCACACAAATTTCAAACGATGCCAATTTCAAAATAGGGTCCAGAATAAACAAGGCAGACATTCCTGGCACTAAAATAACGTCTTCTCTGTTCATTAGTCACGTTTCCAGGCCCCTCTTACATTACTTTTGCTTTTCATTTTGAATTTTTATTCTCACAAAAAAATAGAAGATTTACTGTTATGTATACAACTGCATCATTGTATAAATGGTATAAATAATATTAGAGCACTTGTGCATGAATATTAGACTCGCCAGTTGATGTGTATTGGATGCATGGTGTGATTTGTTTACTCTTGAACATCGTCAAAAATCGAACATTTTCGCTACTTTGAGCTCAATTTCAAGGTACTTGTCTTTGTCAAACCAATCAAAATCATCTCTATTTCTGTAATATATCTTCCAGTCTATCAAATGAGACCAAGAAAACGAGAATACATCAATAAATACCACCCGAAAATAGACTGCAAAGTCGCTGTTTTAAACCAAAAACACGGTCAGAGTTTTTTTTTCCTCATTATGCACTGTGGTGTGCAGGAATTTTTTTATACTGCGCACACTGACCGCACAGACCCATTCTATCACATCTAGGCCTAACAGCCTGTTTCTGCTTGATTTGAGGGCGCTTGAATTTAGGCGTACTAGTACGTCAATAACACTAGGGCGTAAGCCGTACTAGTACGTCAATAACCCTGAGAGGGTTAGGAAAATTGTCTGTCCAATCATCGATACCCTTGGCGTTAGAGAATTCTATAGCCCAGTCAACCGTCTCTAGCTCTGCTGTTAAGTTATTTATTGATGCGTGGTGATGGAGTCTAAATGAAACTTTGGTGTATTCTAGAGGTAGTTTACTAATGTTTGTTAAGAGGAAGGTGGGGGTAGTGGTCTGTAGTGCTGTCTGTTATTATTCCTGATTTAAGGGGGCTAGGATATTGGTCCATATATGGTCGATTATGGTTGCACTCATCTCAGTAAGCCTGGTTGGTTTAGTTATTGTTGGTATGAGAAGTGTGTTGTTAATATTGTTGACGAAATCGGTTACTAGCTGGTCATCTGGTAGGCTAAGGTTGATGTTGAAGTCTCCAGCTAAGATAAGGTGATGTTTGTTCATTTGGTTGTTTGTTATTAGCGTTTATAGTTGATCACTAAAATTTGGGATGTTTGTATGCAGCATCCGGTAAATGGCCCCGATTGTTATGGGAGTCTTAAGGTTTTTATGAAGTAAAATTAGCAAAAATATATTCTCCATATTCATCACTATAGCAAATGGTGTCACAACTTGGTGTGGTCTGCAGTTGTGTATTGCTGTGTATCCTGGTAGCGAGTAGATATCTACTGTACGTATCCTGCTTAAGCCAGGTTTCAGTAAGGACAATACATGTGAAAGTTGTCTTTAGGGAATCAAGGAGGGCAAGGAGGTCATCATAGTGTTTGCTTAAGGATCGGACGTTGTAGTTAAGAACTGTTATACTTTTAGCAGTATTTAGGACAGTGTTGGCTTGTGATGCTGTGTATTAGAGTTAGTTACTTTCCAGTAAATTTTGATTGGGTGTTAGATTATATATTCATCATTTAGGTTAAATAGTAATTTTGTTATATGTATCATGTATAGTGTGGTGAGTTCTAGTACTGATATCTGTAGTAAGGGGATGTTTGGATAAGTATATAACTAATGCACATTGGTCAAATAGAGTATAGTAACAAATAATCATAATGGAATTGGTGTTGACTATGTATTATGCTAGAATGAAATAAAAATTTAGATATAAACTATTAGGATAAAATTACAAAATAAGGTAGCACCAATGAGTTTGGTAATGGTTATGTATTAAGCTAGAATGAAATAAGGTAAACTAGAAATTACTACAATTACATACGTACAGTGGACCCTCGGTTTTCGTGTTTAATCCGTTCCAGAGGGATCGGCTAAAACTGAAACCATTTTCCCCATAAGAAATAATGTAAATTCAATTACGTAATTCGTTTCAGACACCCAGGAGTATTAACAAAAAATAATTTTTTAGAGATTAAATATAGATTTACCTTTATTGGTGACTCTGGACAGAAAGGCTGGGTCAATATACCAGTCACCATCCATCCGAGTGTTTCCCTTGACTACCTTTTATCTCCAAGAACCCCACATAACAGTTGGTATATGGAAAAGAGAGAGAGGAGGAGAGAGGGAGGCGAGTTTATTGTTTGGAGGCAGGACAAAATGCTTCAATTTGACACTAATATCAGCTCTACAATTCATCTAATATGACATATTAAACAATATTAATAACATAGAAACATGATATATACTCTAGAATGAATAAAATATGTCATTACAAATGTGAGGACTGGTGATAGTGTTACTGTTGTTGGGTTTATAAGGGCCACTGACCATAAGCCGTATATATAGTGGTGGTGGTGGAGGCAGCAGGCCACCAACAGTATTCACACTAAAACAATGTACGTAATTTATAAATAAGAAATACAGTGGAACCCCGACTAACGAACGCTCCATATAGCGAACAAATTGTGTAACGAACGCTTTTTTGACAAAATATTTTTCTCGTGTAGCGAACATTTACTCGTGTAGCGAACCGTACCAGACCAGTCTGCCTGCCCCGCGTAAGCGCGGTGAGGCGGACAGGATGCCAGTCAAGCGTTGTTTACACTTGAGAGAACATTACCCAGCGCGCTCTTTCAAACATTCACAATACTTTTGTTGTGTTTATTGCTGATTCAGTGATTGTCACTGTGAAATAAGTCACCATGGGTCCAAAGAAGCTTCCTAGTGGCACCCCTGTGGTAGAGAGAGTGAGGACCACCATCGAACTGAAGAAAGAGACTGTAGAAAAATATGAGAGTGGCGTACGTGTGAGTGAGCTTGCCAGGATGTACAACAAAAACAAATCTAGTATCAGCACTATCCTGGCAAAGAGAAATGAGATCAAGGAAGCTAATGTTGCAAAAGGGGTTGATATGTTAACGAAAAATAGATCAAAACGGTGGATGAGGTTGAGAAGTTGTTGATGGTGTGGATAAACAATAAACAGATAGCAGGTGATAGTATTTCCACGGCGATAATTTATGAAAAGGCAAGGAAGTTGCACGCAGATCTTGTCAAGACAATGCCTGGAACCAGTGGTGAGGAGAGTGATTTTAAAGCCAGCAGAGGCTGGTTTGAGAGGTTTAAGAAACGTAGTGGCATACACAGTGTTGTGAGACATGGTGAGGCAGCCAGCTCAGACAAACGTGCAGCTGAAAAGTTTGTGAGTGAATTTAAGGGGTTCGTAGAGGCTGAAGAATTCCTCCCCCAACAAGTGTTTAATTGTGATGAAACAGGCCTGTTTTGGAAGAAACTGCCCAACAGGACCTTCATTACTCAGGAGGAAAAGGCACTGCCAGGACACAAGCCTATGAAAGACAGGCTAACTCTTATGATGTGTGCCAATGCCAGTGGTGATTTTAAAGTGAAGCCTTTACTGGTGTATCACGCAGAAAATCCCAGAGCCTTCAAGAAACACAATGTTAACAGGAATAATTTGTGTGCATTAGAAGGCTAACATTAATGCATGGGTCACTAAGGACTTTTTCATGGAATGGTTGACTGGAGTGTTTGGCCCTAGTGTGAAGAAATACCTCCTGAAAAAGAAATTGCCATTCAAGTGCCTCCTGGTGCTGGACAATGCTCCTGATCATCCTCACTTGGAAGAGTTGTTGTCTGACAACTTCAATTTTATCAGAGTGAAGTTCTTGCCTCCTAACACCACTCCTCTCATCCAGCCCATGGACCAGCAGGTCATTGCAAACTTCAAGAAACTGTACACCAAAGCAGTGTTTCAGAAGTGCTTTGATGTGACCTCAGACACTGCATTGACCCTAAGACAGTTCTGGAAAGATCACTTCAATATCGTGCATTGCATAGACCTTATAGGTAAGGCTTGGGAGGGAGTGACTTCCAGGACTTTGAACTCTGCTTGGAGACCACTGTGGCCGGATTGTGTTGAAAAGAGGGATTTTGAAGGATTTGAGGCTGACCCTGACCCTGACGACCCTGTGCCTGTTGTGGAAGATATTGTGGAAGATATTGTGACATTGGGGAACACCCTGGGGTTGGAGGTGAGTGGTGAGGATGTGGAAGAGTTGGTGGAGGAGCACAGGGTAGAGCTAACAACTGAAGAGCTGCAAGAGCTGGAACTGGAACAGCATCAGACCAAAGCTGAGGTTATTGCTTCACAGGAGGAGGAAGAGAGAGAGGAGGTGCCTTCTTCAGTGCTTAAGGAAATTTGTTCCAAGTGGAACGATGTGCAAAGTTTTGTTAAAAACACCACCCTGAGGAAGCTGAAATGAGCCATCTGTGCAACCACTTCAGTGACAGAGCCATGTTGCACTTCAGGAAAATATTAAAGAGTCGCCAGAAACAGAGGACTGTGGACAGTTATTTCACGAGGCAGGGATCCAGTGACTCTCAAGCTGGTCCTAGTGGCATCATCAACTACAACTCATCAACACCCAAAGGTATAGCCCAGGTATGCAGTCCTCAACAATGACTCGACACCATTGATAAAATTCTACAGGAAAATAGTATGCTGAGACGACAAAACGAAACCTATGAAAAACTGATTGTGGACCTATGGCACTCTCTGTTTACCCAACACATGAGGATTAGTGACCTAGAGCACATCTAACGACACAAAACTCAAGGATCAGTGAACTAGAAAACAAACTGACAATCTTAACAAAGACATCCAAGCAATACACAAACCTGCAATCAACTGTAGACACAAATACTAAGCAAATAGATTCCCTCACCACCAAGCTGTCAGAAGGTACACAAGACTGGAAGGTAAACATGGAATCCCAGTGGAGTGCTGCTTCCAGTATCAAAGGGACATAACTGAACAAGAGAAGCTCCTAGACGTTGTCATTTTAGAAAGCTCTAACTTACCATCAGACACAAACCATGACAAGTGCACTAACAAAGCACTTCAGCTAATAAAAGATGAGATACAAATTACCATTGAAACCAGCCATACCAAGGAGGTCCGATTCCTTGGCAGGCCGGGTCAAAAGCAAAGTGTTATGTTAAGATTCAATTCCATGATGTAAAAAAGGACCTAATAAGTTCCTCCATCAAGAAAAAGAGTAATGTGCATATTAATGAGTGCCTAACTAGAAAGCAACAGAACCTACTATACAGACTTCGAAAGCTTAAATGTGATAACAATGTAGCAATCAAACAGTGTTTTACGTGTGATGTCATTTTCATGTTAATTTGATCAGACTCGGGTAATAAGTTTGAAATAACAAATGAACAAGAACTAGCATATTTCCTCACATTCACTGGTCTGACTGAATCTTGTTAAGCCTTATCTCAACATATCATCAAACATGTACAGTGCTGTAGTATAGTACAATATACGCTGTCCTTTTATTTGTCTAACTATTTGTCATAAATGATTATTTACCATTTACCATGGTAATGGACAATGCTCCTTCTCATCCTCGAGACATGGAAGAGCAAATGGTGAAGGATTTTAAGTTCATCAAAGTGAAGTTCTTGCCCCCTAATACCACTCCTCTCCTCCAGCCCATGGACCAGCAGGTCATTTCAAACTTCAAAAAACTCTACACCAGAGCAATGTTTCAAAGGTGTTTTGACATAACCTCAGACACTACTTTGACTCTAAGAGAGTTCTGGAAAGATCACTTCAATATCCTTAATTGCATACACCTTATAGGTAAGGCTTGGCAGGAAGTTACGCTCAGGACGATGAACTCTGCTTGAGAAAATTGTGGCCAGATTGTGTCCAACAGAGGATTTTGAAGGGTTTGGGGATGACTCTGACAGCCCCATGCCAGTTGTGGAAAAATTGTGGAATTGGGGACGTCCATGGGGAGGGAGGTAGTGGTGAGGATGTGGAAGAGTTGGTGGTGGACCACGATGAAGAACTAACCACTGAAGAGCTGGTGGACCTTAATCTGCAACAACAACAGACCAAAGTTCAGGAAATTGCTTCAGAGGAGGAGGAAGGGAGAAGGAAGAAGTTGCTTTCTTCAGAGATTAAGGAGATGTGTACAATGTGGACTAGGATGGAAAAATTTGTGGAGGAGCATCACCCTGACAAAGCTGTTGCAGGCCGTGTATGTGACATGTTCAATGACACTGTCTTGTCACATTTTAGGGACATTTTAAAGAACTGCCAGAAACATACCTTTCTGGACAGTTATTTTGCAAGAAAGGAATCCAGTGACTCTCAACCTGGTCCTAGTGCCATTAAAAAACAAAGAAGGGAAGTAACCCCAGAAAAGGACTTGGTACCTGAAGTGTTCATGGAAGGGGATTCCCCTTCCAAACACTAGCAACACCACCACCTTCTCCCCTCCTTCCTTCTTCCACACATCAACAACTCTTCAATAAAGGTAAGTGTCAATTTATTACTATTTTATACTATGTACAGTATATATCTCATTGTTTTCTGTGTAGATAAATGTACATTTTATGTAAAGAAATTTTTTTTTTTACATACTTTTGGGTGTCTGGAACAGATTAATTTGATTTACATTATTTCTTATGGGGAAAATGGTTTTGAAAATCATCCATTTAGAAAATTGGCGGCCTCTCAGGAACGGATTAATCATGATTTTCAAGGGCCCACTGTATATATCATGTTTCTATGTTATTAATATTGTTTAACCCTTAAACTGTCAACACGTAGCTATACGTTCACTTGCGTAGCTGACCGTTCACTTGGTACCTGAAGTGTTCATGGAAGGGATTCCCTTCCAAACACTAGCAACACCACCACCTTCTTCCCTCCTTCCTTCTTCCACATCAACAACTCTTCAATAAAGGTAAGTGTCAATTTATTACTATTTTATACTATGTACAGTATATATCTCATTGTTTTCTGTGTAGATAAATGTACATTTTATGTAAAGAAATTTTTT
>WNWK01056658.1:0-10950 GCA_009830355.1 Cherax destructor
AAAGTTTTATATTTTATAATATTTTAATAAAATCTAAAGTTTCTATAATAAATTTTTATTATCCCTAAATTTAATGAAAAATTTTTATTTAATATTTCTAAAAAAATTTTTAAGAAAACTAAAATTTAAAAAGTTATGCATATATCAATAAATTAAATTAATATATATTTTGATTTTATTTTTAAATTTATTTAAAATTTAAAAATTCTTAAAAATATTATTTATTAATTTAAATTTAATAATTTTTAAAATTAAAATTAAATTTTTAAAAATTAGATTTCTTAAAAAATATAAAATTATTTCAATTAATTAAATTTGAAATAAACTATTCAAAAATAGTTTTGCATTTTCGGTTTACATTTTAATAAATACTATATAATTCTAAAAAAAATATTAAATTTTCTATTTTCCATAAATTTAATTATAAAATTTATTTAAAAGTTAAAATTAGTATTTTCTAAAAATATTTTGCAAAAACTAAACTTAAAATCGAAATATCATAAAATACATTTTAGACATTTTGTTTTAAGTTCATATTGAAAAATATTATATTTAAAATTTATTTTAAGATTTTTAAATGGATTTTAAAAATATTAATAATTATAAATATAAAAATGCTATAAAACTTATTTTATATTTTAATTGCATTTTCAAGTTTTTAAAAATTTTTTAGATAAAATAACTATATAATTTAAAGAAAATATAAATTTTTTATTTTATAAATTTAATTGATAAATTTATAAAATTATTATATTTTTAGTAAAATTTTCAAATCTAAACTTTACGTAAATACAAAATAGATTTTAAAATTAAGTTTTTATTTCATATTTAAAATAATTAAATCTATAAAAATTGATTTTAAATATTTTAAAAAATTAAATAATTAAATATTAAAATCTATAAAATTGATTTTATTTTTTTGATTTAAGATTTAAGATTTTTAAAAAATTTTTATAATTTATGATTAAAAATATTAAATTTATTTAAAATTTATTGAGAAATTATTTAAGTTGAAAATCTAAATATTTGCAATATTTCCAAAAATTTAAGCATAAAAGTTAATAAATAAAATCAATTTAAATATTTCAAAAAATAATTTAAAATTGAAATATTCATAAAATATTTAGAATTTTTAATTAATTTTAAAATTTTAAATAATAAAATATTCAAAATATACTTGATTTTATGATTTTTGAGATTTAAAACATTTAAATTTTTGAAATAATTTATAAATAATATGATTTCTAAAAAAATTAAATTTCTTTTTTTAATAAATTTAAAGTAAATTTATTAAAAGTAAAATAAAATTTTAGCTTTTAAATTTTCAGAAGCTAAAATTTTAAAGTGAAAAATAATATAAAATTTTGTAATCTTTTCGAAAAAAATAATATTAAATTTTTTAATTTTAGTTTTAAAATATTAATATATAATATTAAAATTTAATTTTATTATTTTTTGAGATTTATTAGGATTTTCAAAACATTTTAATAAATCACCTATAGTAAGCTTCTAAAAGAAAATCATAAATTTTGCTTACTTTTCCATAAATTTAATTGCAGTAAATTCTATTTAAAGTGTGAAAATCTAAGTATTTTAGTAAAAATGAGTTTTGCCAGAAAGATCAAACGCTTAAAACGTCGAAAATGCAATAAAATACATTTTAGCCATTTTCTGAGCTTAATGTTTCAGTATTTTCGAAAATAATATGAAATATTCTAAAAATATTGATTTTTAAGATTTTAATGGGATTTTTAAAATATAAATAATTATAAATATTAAATCTATAAACTGATTTTATTGCATTTTTGAGATTAAGGCATTTTAAGGATTTTCTGAAAAATTTTTAGATAAAATAACCTATAGTAAGTTCCTAAAGAAAATCATAAATTTTGCTTACTTTCCCATAAATTTCAATTGAGTAGAAATTTATTTAAAAGTGTGAAATCTAATATTTTAGTAAAATGGTTTTCAGAAAAGCATCAAACCGCTTAAACGTCGAAAATGCAATAAAATACATTTAATTTGAGTTTTCAGTATTTTCGAAAATAATATGAATATTCATAAAATGATTTAAGTTTAAGTTTAAAATATAAATAATTAATAATATTAAAATGCTATAAACTTGATTTATTGCATTTGACGATTTAGGCATTTTAAGTTTTCTGAAAAAATTTTTAGATAAAATACACCTATGGTAGTTCCTAAAGAAAATCATAAATTTTGCTTACTTCCATAATTTAATTGCAGTAGAAATTTATTTAAGTGTGAATCTAAGTATTTTATAAATGAGTTTTGCCAGAAAAGCTAAACCGCTCTAAAACGTCGAAAATGCAATAATACATTAGCATTTTCTGACTTTTAATGTTTCATATTTTCGAAAATATGAAATATTCATAAAAATATTGATTTTTAGATTTTTAATATTTTAAAAATATTAAATAATTATAATATTAAATCTATAAAATTGATTTTATTGATTTTGAGATTAAGGCATTTCAAGTTTTCTAAATTTTATAAAATACTATAGTAATCAAAAGAAAATATAAATTTTGCTTCTTTTCCATAAATTTCAATTGCAGTAAAATTTATTTAAAAGTGTGATAATTTATAAATTAATAAAATGAAAATAAAATACATTTTAGCACATTTTTCTGACTTTTAATGTTTCAGTATTTTGAAAATAATATGAATATTCTATAAAATATTGATTTTAAGATTTTAATGGGATTTTTTAAAAATAGTAAATAATTAATAAATATTAAAATGCTATAAAACTTGATTTTATTCATTTTGAATTTAAGGCATTTTCAAGATTTTCTGAAAAAATTTTTTTAGATAAAATAACCTATGAGTAAGTTCCTAAAGAAAATCATAAATTTTGCTTACTTTTCCATAAATTTCAATTGCAGTAAAATTCTATTTAAAAGTGTGAAAATCTAGTATTTTAGCTAAAAATGAGTTTGCCAGAAAAGCACTCAAACCGCTCTAAAACGTCGAAAATGAATAAAATACATTTTACACATTTTTCTGAGCTTTTTAATGTTTCAGTATTTTCGAAAATAATATGAAATATTCTATAAAAATAAATAAATATTCAAAATGCTATAAAACTTGATTTTATTGCATTTTTGACATTAAAGGCATTTTAAGGATTTTCTGAAAAAAACTAATTTTTTAGATAAAATCCACCTATGATAAGCTTCCTAAAAGAAAATCATAAAATTTTGTAACTTTTCCCATAAATTTAAATTGCAGTAGAAATTCTATTTAAAAGTTTGATAATCTAGTATTTTAGCTAAAAAATGAGTTTCCAAAAAGCACTCAATACGCTTAAACGTCAAATATGCAATAAAATACATTTTACACATTTTTATGAATTTTTAATGTTTCATGTATTTTTGAAAATAATATGAAATATTTATTAAAATATTTTTTAAAGATTTTTAATGGATTTTTAAAATATGTAAATAATTAATAAATATTAAAAATGCTATAAAACTTGATTTTATTGCATTTTTGACGATTTAAGCATTTTAGGATTTTCTGAAAAACTATTTTTTAGATAAAATAACCTATGAGTAAGTTCTAAAAAAATCAATAAAATTTTGCTAACTTTCCATAAATTTCAATTCAGTAGAAATTCTATTTAAAAGTTGAAAATCTAAGTATTATGTAAAAATGAGTTTGCCAGAAAAGCACTCAAACTGTTAAACGTCGAAATATGCAATAAAATACATTTTAGCACATTTTTCTGATTTTTAATGTTTCATTATTTTTGAAAATAATATGAATATTTAAAAATATTATTTTTATAGATTTTTAATTGGAATTTTTAAAAATATGTAAATAATTAATAATATTTAAAATGCTATAAAACTGATTTTATTGCATTTTGACGATTAAGGCATTTTCAAGATTTTCTGAAACACTATTTTTAGATAAAATATCCTATGATAAGCTTCCTAAGAAATCATAAAATTTTGCTCTTTTCCTAAATTTCATTGCAGTAGAAATTCTATTAAAAGTTGAACTAATTTAAAATGAGTTTTGCTCAAACGTCAAATATCATAAAGATTTACATTTTCTAGCTTTAATTTTCATGTATTTTTGAAATAATAGAAATATTCTAAAATATTGATTTTATAGATTTTTAATGGGATTTTAAAAATATGTAAATAATTATAAAATTCAAAATGCTATAAAACTTATTTATTGCATTTTGACGATTAAGGCATTTAAGTTTTCTGAAAATTATTTTCTAACTTTCCATAAATTTCATTGAGAAATTCTATTTAAAAGTGTGATAATCTAAGTATTTTAGCTAAAGAGTTTTGCCAAAAAGCACTCAAACCCTAAAGGCAATACGGTCTATTTTTTTTTTTTTTATTGATTTCGTTCATTTTTTATGTAAAAGAATTTAAGTACTTTATCATTTTAAAGATCGCCAAAACAATGAGAAAAAATAATTTATCAAATTTCAAAATCATTTAATAAATCTGGTATTTGTGGGCTTGTAACGTTATGCTTACCATTACTTTGAATTTTATTTTCTGATTTAAAATAATATGAAATATTATATAATAATATTTATTTTTATAGATTTTTAATTGAATTTTTAAAAATATGTAAATAATTAATATATATTCAAAAATGCTATAAAACTTGATTTTATTGCATTTTTTGACGATTTAAGGCATTTTCAAGGATTTTCTGAAAACACTATTTTTTTAGATAAAATATACCTATGAGTAAGCTTCCTAAAAGAAAATCATAAAATTTTGCTTACTTTTCCCATAAATTTCTATTGCAGTAGAAATTCTATTTAAAAGTTTGAAAATCTATTTATTTTAGCTAAAACATGAGTTTTGTTAGAAAAGCACTCAAACTGCTCTAAAACGTCGAAATATGCCATAAAATGCAATTTTAGGCCATTTTTCTGAGCTTTTTAATGTTTCATGTATTTTTGGAAAATAATATGAAATATTCTAAATTAATATTGATTTTTATAGATTTTTAATGGGATTTTTTAAAAATATGTAAATAATTTATAAATATTCATAAATGCTATAAAACGTTATTATATTGCATTTTTTGACGATTCAAGGCATTTTCAAGGATTTTCTGAAAAATTATTTTTTTAGATAAAATATACCTATGAGTAAGCTTCCTAAAAGAAAATCATAAAATTTTGCTTACTTTTCCCATAAATTTCAATTGCAGTAGAAATTCTATTTAAAAGTGTGATAATCTAAGTATTTTAGCTAAAAAATGAGTTTTGCTAGAAAAGCACTCAAACCGCTCTAAAGGGGCCACTACGGTCTAATTTTTTTTTTTTTTTTTTTATTCGATTTCGTTCATTTTTTTTATACGTAAAGAAGCACCTTTGTAAGTGACTTGTATCAGTTTTCAAAAAGATCGCCCAACAAACAACTGAGAAAAAAAATATTTATCAAATTTTTACCAAACATCACATTTAATAAATTCTGTAGTCATAGTGGGACTTGTTGAAGCTGTTATGGCTTCACCTACGTATAAAACAATGCTAATCTGAAATTGTTGTTATTATCTTTCTGCAATTTATCCCTATCTTCATGCTTAAAAAAATAAAGTTTGTGTTTTTTTTACATGTTGAAAAATATCTGACATTTTACCTCACATAAATCAAAACCTAATTACGATATATCAAAAAGCAAATCAATATTAATTAATACAACCTTTCTTTTATGTTGTCTGTGAGTTTCATTTCATTCCTATGATTATTAACGGTTGCAGGTCAATATATAGATGAATAACTTACTTCTGAGATAATCCGCCCGGAAGGTCGCGCAAGGAAAAAAAAAAAAAAAAAAAAATTCCCGGAGCAAAATAGCATTTTTCTCAGCTTTATCTTGCATTACGAGTGTATATCATAGTTAGCCCTGTTCGTTTTCTTTAATACAAGTCCCCTAGAATGAAAATGGAACCACCCCAGGAACACCCACACCAAGGGATATACTATGATAATATGGAGGCGGTGCCAGGCGGCGATCATATTATGCCACATATTATTCATTCTGGAGTATTTACTATGGTTATTTGTTATTTATATTGCCTATTATGTCATAATAGATCAATTGTGATAGATATAAAAGCCGTAGTATTGATAATAGCGTTATAATGAAGCATATTTCCCGGCTATCCTGAGTCAGGAATTTCTGCTGACGAAATCAAATGTTCCTGATTGGCTGGAATTCTTCTTATAAGCTCCGCCCACTCTGTTATGATGCCAAATCGTCAATTATTACATAATAATAATAATAATAATAATAATAAGTAAGAATACTACAAGAAATTAAAGAAAAATATCGGGAAAAAAAATACGAAAATTCACGAACTGTCAGCCGGCCTACTTCGGTTGTTGGCGTCACCATATGTGTTTTAAACGATCATAATTCCTTGTAGGAATGTCGTAGAACAATGATTCTTGTACCATTGTGTAGCCAGAGAGTTACTCTATTTTTCAATATGTTTAACTCAATTTTCAATTTTTTTTGAAAATTTTTCTCGCGCACCGCGCTACCTTGAGGGGCCCCTAAAACGTCGAAATATGCAATATAATACGATTTTAGCACATTTTACTGAGCTTTTTAATGTTTCATGTATTTTTCGAAAAAATATGAAATATTCTATAAAAATATTGATTTTTATAGATTTTTAATGGGATTTTTTAAAAATATGTAAATAATTAATATATATTAAAAAATGCTATAAAACTTGATTTTATTGCATTTTTTGACGATTTAAGGCATTTTCAAGGATTTTCTGAAAAACTATTTTTTTTTAGATAAAATACACCTAGTTTTGCCAGAAAAGCACTCAAACCGCTCTAAAACGTCGAAATATGCAATAAAATACGATT
Source organism: Cherax destructor (assembly GCA_009830355.1). Classification (NCBI taxonomy): domain Eukaryota; kingdom Metazoa; phylum Arthropoda; class Malacostraca; order Decapoda; family Parastacidae; genus Cherax; species Cherax destructor. The sequence continues at coordinate 6,899 of WNWK01056658.1, forward strand.
TTAGCACATTTTTCTAAGCTTTTAAATATTTCATGTATTTTTCGAAAATAATATGAAATATTCTATAAAAATGTTGATTTTTATAGATTTTTAATGGGATTTTTTAAAAATATGTAAATAATTAATATATATTCAAAAATGCTATAAAACTTGATTTTATTGCATTTTTTGACGATTTAAGGCATTTTCAAGGATTTTCTGAAAAACTATTTTTTTTAGATAAAATACACCTATGAGTAAGCTCCCTAAAACAAAATCATAAAATTTTGCTAACTTTTCCCATAAATTTCAATTGCAGTAGAAATTCTATTTAAAAGTTTGAAAATCTAGGTATTTTAGCTAAAAAATGAGCTTTGCCAGAAAAGCACTCAAACCGCTCTAAATCGTCGAAATATGCAATAAAATACCATTTTAGCACATTTTTATGATATTTTTTATGTTTCATGTATTTTTTTTAAAAATAATATGAAATATTATATAATAATAGTTATTTTTAAAGATTTTTAATTGAATTTTTAAAATATGTAAATAATTAATAAATATTCAAAAATGCTATAAAACTTGATTTTATTGCATTTTTTGACGATTTAAGGCATTTTAAGGATTTTCTGAAAACACTATTTTTTTTAGATAAAATATACCTATGAGTAAGCTTCCTAAAAGAAGATCATAAAATTTTGCTTACTTCTCCTATAAATTTCAATTGCAGTAGAAATTCTATTTAAAAGTGTGATAATCTAAGTATTATAGCTAAAAAATGAGTTTTGCCAGAAAAGCACTCAAACCGCTCTAAAACGTCGAAATATGCAATAAAATACGATTTTAGCATATTTTTCTGAGCTTTTTAATGTTTCATGTATTTTTCGAAAATAATATGAAATACTCTATAAAAATATTGGTTTTTATAGATTTTTAATAGGATTTTTTAAAAATATGTAAATAATTAATAAATATTTAAAAATGTTATAAAACTTGATTTTATTGCATTTTTTGACGATTTAAGGCATTTTCAAGGATTTTCTGTAACACTATTTTTTTAGATAAAATATGCCTATGAGTAAGCTTCCTAAAAGAAAATCATAAAATTTTGCTTACTTTTCCCATAAATTTCAATTGCAGTAGAAATTCTATTTAAAAGTTTGAAAATCTAGGTATTTTAGCTAAAAAATGAGTTTTGCCAGAGAAGCACTCAAACCGCTCTAAATCGTCGAAATATGCAATAAAATACCATTTTAGCACATTTTTATGATATTTTTTATGTTACATGTATTTTTTGAAAAATAATATGAAATATTATATAATAATATTTATTTTTATAGATTTTTAATTGAATTTTTAAAAATATGTAAATAATTAATAAATATTCAAAAATGCTATAAAACTTGATTTTATTGCATTTTTTGACGATTTAAGGCATTTTCAAGGATTTTCTGAAAACACTATTTTTTTAGATAAAATATACCTATGAGTAAGCTTCCTAAAAGAAAATCATAAAATTTTGCTTACTTTTCCCATAAATTTCTATTGCAGTAGAAATTCTATTTAAAAGTTTGAAAATCTACGTATTTTAGCTAAAAAATGAGTTTTGTCAGAAAAGCACTCAAACTGCTCTAAAACGTCGAAATATACCATAAAATGCAATTTTAGGTCATTTTTCTGAGCTTTTTAATGTTTCATGTATTTTTGGAAAATAATATGAAATATTCTAAATTAATATTGATTTTTATAGATTTTTAATGGGATTTTTTTAAAATATGTTAATAATTTATAAATATTCAAAAATGCTATAAAACGTTATTATATTGCATTTTTTGACGATTCAAGGCATTTTCAAGGATTTTCTGAAAAACTATTTTTTTAGATAAAATATACCTATGAGTAAGCTTCCTAAACGAAAATCATAAAATTTTGCTTACTTTTCCCATAAATTTCAATTGCAGTACAAATTATATTTAAAAGTGTGATAATCTAAGTATTTTAGCTAAAAAATGAGTTTTGCCAGAAAATCACTCAAACCGCTCTAAAACGCCGAAATATGCAATGAAATACGATTTTAGCACATTTTTCTGAGCTTTTTAATGTTTCATGTATTTATCGAAAATAATATGGAATATTCTAAAAAAATATTGATTTTTATAGATTTTTAATGGGATTTTTTAAAAATATGTAAATAATTAATAAATATTTAAAAATGGTATAAAACTTGATTTTATTGCATTTTTTGACGATTTAAGGCATTTTCAAGGATTTTCTGATAACACTATTTTTTTAGATAAAATATGCCTATGAGTAAGCTTCCTAAAAGAAAATCATAAAATTTTGCTTACTTTTCCCATAAATTTCAATTGCAGTAGAAATTCTATTTAAAAGTGTGATAATCTAAGTATTTTAGCTAAAAAATGAGTTTTGCTCTAAAACGTCGAAATATGCAATAAAATACGATTTTAGCACATTTTTCTGAGCTTTTTAATGTTTCATGTATTTTTCGAAAATAATATGAAATATTCTATAAAAATATTGATTTTTATAGATTTTTATTGGAATTTTTTAAAAATATGTAAATAATTAATAAATATTCAAAAATGCTATAAAACTTGATTTTATTGCATTTTTTGACGATTAAAGGCATTTTCAAGGATTTTCTGAAAAACTATTTTTTTTTAGATAAAATCCACCTATGAGTAAGCTTCCTAAAAGAAAATCATAAAATTTTGCTAACTTTTCCCATAAATTTCAATTGCAGTAGAAATTCTATTTAAAAGTGTGATAATCTAAGTATTTTAGCTAAAAAACGAGTTTTGCCAGAAAAGCACTCAAACCGCTATAAAACGTCGAAATATGCAATAAAATACGATTTTAGCACATTTTTCTGAGTTTTTTAATATTTCATGTATTTTTCGAAAATAATATGGAATATTCTATAAAAATATTGATTTTTATAGATTTTTAATGAGATTTTTTAAAAATGTGTAAATAATTTATATATATTCAAAAATGCTATAAAACGTTTTTTTATTGCATTTTTTGACGATTCAAGGCATTTTCAAGGATTTTTTGAAAAACTATTTTTTTAGATAAAATATGCCTATGAGTAAGCTTCCTAAAAGAAAATCATAAAATTTTGCTTACTTTTCCCATAAATTTCAATTGCAGTAGAAATTCTATTTAAAAGTGTGATAATCTGAGTATTTTAGCTAAAAAATGAGTTTTGCTCTAGAACGTCGAAATATGCAATAAAATACGATTTTAGCACATTTTTCTGAGCTTTTTAATGTTTCATGTATTTTTCGAAAATAATATGAAATACTCTATAAAAATATTGTTTTTTATAGATTTTTAATGGGATTTTTTAAAAATATGTAAATAATTAATAAATATTCAAAAATGCTATAAAACTTGATTTTATTGCATTTTTTGACGATTTAAGGCATTTTCAAGGATTTTCTGAAAAAACTATATTTTTTAGATAAAATCCACCTATGAGTAAGCTTCCTAAATGAAAATCATAAAATTTTGCTAACTTTTCCCTTAAATTTCTATTGCAGTCGAAATTCTATTTAAAAGTTTGAAAATCTACGTATTTTAGCTAAAAAATGAGTTTTGTCAGAAAAACACTCAAACCGCTCTTAAACGTCGAAATATGCCATAAAATGCAACTTTAGGCCATTTTTCTGAGCTTTTTAATGTTTCATGTATTTTTGGAAAATAATAAGAAATATTCTAAATTTATATTGATTTTTATAGATTTTTAATGGGATTTTTTAAAAATATGTAAATAATTTATAAATATTCAAAAATGCTATAAAACGTTATTTTATTGCAACTGACGATTAAAAAGGCATTTTAAAGGATTTTCTGAAAAACTATTTTTTTTTTAGATAAAATCCACCTATGAAATAAGCTTCCTAAAAAGAAAATCATAAAATTTTGCTAACTTTCCCATAAATTTCAATTGCAGTAGAAATTCTATTTAAAAGTGTGATAATCTAAGTATTTTAGCTAAAAAACGAGTTTTTTTGTAAAAAGCACTCAAACCGCTATAAAACGTCAGA